>QKMX01366173.1:17917-28112 GCA_003401595.1 Venustaconcha ellipsiformis | reverse complement strand
CATTGCCCTGTCACTGCTATACTTTCTTCTTCTGCTGCAACTCCAGTCCTGTCACTTCAAAGATACTGCCAGGATTTTATCTAATGTGAGGGAGTGGGGTTTCCCTACTTACCCACTTGTTATGAAAACAAAGTGGGGCTAGAACAAAAAGGAGGGAAATGACAAAATGGCCATAGTTCACTATATACCTAACACTACAATATCCATCTATCTTTCTTCCAGCTACACTCTGTTAGAGCCCTAATGAAAGCAAGATCCTTAAAAGACGTTACGTCTAGTTGTACATGCATTAATCTGTTGATTTTTCTTAGTTAATTTGTTCCTTACCAGTGTATGAATATTGTTCTATCATGAGACGCCCCTGCTGATGGGGCATGTACATAACTAGTTAAAGCAGATGAAACCAGTCTGGAAACTGTTCCTTATGTCTATTATGTACAATTTTTCACTGCTCATGGGTAATGTCTTTCTGATACTTCAGCTGCAAAATAAGATTTTTCACTAACATAAGCTCTATGTATATGTTTCACTTTCTTAAATCGCTTGTTCTGATAGTGGTAATTTGATCAAATAAATGTATTTACTTCATAAATGTATGTTTAGATTATTTATTAAATTGATCTGTACCCTTATAAAACTGTATATTAAGTTATACTCAAGGTATTTTGAATTATGTATTTTTAAGGAGAATTGCATGTCAACGTTTTGGATTTATCCTCATTATTACATATTTATGCTTTTGTTTTCTTTTTCTACTCATAAACCTTAGGATATTACACCAAAAGTTGATTAAAAATTTAAATCAAAATATTCTGGACTTAGGAATTTGCAAACATGTTAAAATATAAACGCTTTTTAAAGTACACTAAATTAAATAAATTTGTGATATCCCTACATTTTGTCAAGTCGATTCAGAGGACAGGGAAAATATATATCACCATGTTATTCCTAACCAGGATAATTTGGCAGTAAATTGTCCCCTTATTGTACATTAGAATTCAACTTGCATTGATTTACTCCTGAAAAAATTATAATCCATGTGAATTAAACAATATAGATTTGTGTTACTATTCACTGTTTAAACTGCACTCATTCTTCTACATCTGAGCAAAAAATAAAAAATCCAGGCAATACATCAAAACAATCCTCAAGAATTTGACGAAATTAATCCATATTTATAAGTCCAGAGATGTTTGTTAACAATTGCCAAATGAAGTCCAAACGTTTATACCTCTTATGCTAGTGATCAGACCTAATAAAATTACATATCTAGTGTTTGAAAAGTTATGAATTTGTTATATGGGGTGTCAATTTTGGTCAAAAAGTTGACATACATTTGCAGTGCAACATATTTTTGAGCTTTCAAAATGATGTCAGTGCCGATTCTGATTTCATGTGTGACCCACTCAATTCAAAGATCAATTTCAGCAAAGCTGCATCAGCTAAAATTTTCACTTTCAACACCTTCTGAGATTCAATAATTTGATGTAATTCATATGATTAAAACAAACTGCCATAACTATCATCAGCCAGTGGGCCTATTTGTTGAACTGAATCATCTAATATGAACCATGCTAGGATTCAGCCATTAGGATTGTCTTAGGTAGCCTGTATTTTAAATGTGCATTTGTAAAACTTCCTCGATGCATAGTTCAAACTGCAACAGAATGTCTTGTCCATGACACAATGTGACAATTACACTTAGTGAAGAGAAAGAGTGCTAATGACATCATGTGAAAGGGAAAAATAAAAATTCAAGACCTTTTCCAGACTTTTAACTCATTTTTAAATTTTTCCAGACCTGGAAAAGGCCTGGAAAAGCAATTTTCAAATTTAAGACTTTTACCAAACACATGTATACTACACCCTTCTACAAAACACATGTATACTGTACCTTTCTATAAAACACATGAATACTGTACCTTTCTATAAAACACATGTGTACTGTTTCTTTCTATAAAACACATGTCTACTGCATACTTCAAAATACATATATACTGTACCTTTCTATAAAACATGTATACTACACCTTTCTACAAAACACATGTATATTGCACCTTTCTACAAAACACATGTATACTGCAGCTTTCTACAAAACACATGTTTACTGTAGCTTTCTACAAAACATATGTATAGTACACCTTTCTACAAAATACATGTATACTGCACCTTTCTACAAAACACATGTTTACTGCACCTTTTAAACTTTTCTTGTACTGTGAGTTATCTTCCAGCCGCACCTGAAGATTGATGAATTCACGGAATCGTCTCCAGACCAGTCCTTTTCTTGGCACCAGTTCACCCATCTCATCAGGATACAATGCATCATACTGTAAATACAACATTATGTTTTTTAATTCCTAACTTAAAAATATTTGTTACAGAGAAGATACAATATTACCCCTTTAATATATATTGATGTTAATTATCATCTATCAATGACAATGATCGCATAAGCCCCCATTCCAAATTTGACTAAATCATATCAGAAATATGACCTCCAGAAAGGTCAAGCTCTACCAATCAGATCCAAAATTATGTCATTAATGTGTGGGTCTAGTTCATTACCAAACTTGTCAAGAGATCAAGATGGTTTGCCCATGCTCAAAGTTTCATCAAAATATTATGAAATATGGTCTCTCCACTGTGGCAAAAAGCTAACCAATTCCATCTTATTATTACGTATGTGGGGTTACTGTTAAATTCCCTAGAATAGTCAATAAAGGGGAAACATTCCACCATGCCTTTTTTAGGGGAAAGGGTACATGATATGAATCAAAGGTATTGTTGCCTGTGTGGTAGCAATAGCTGCAGCACAATCTAAATAGTTCAGAAAAGAAGCAGATCCATCAACAAAAGACAGACAATCCTCAACCTGAGCAAACAGCTTATTATTGCTTCTGCTACAATCAGATAAAAGCACACACCTTCTGTAAATGGACACTGACAGTCTGCCGATGAATACGAAGACCACAGCTGTCTACTTCAATATGGCAAATATGGTCACCTCTACAACATGAGCAACTACCCCGAAAAGCATCCACTCTACATCATGCTGAGAAAACAATGGCAAGTTCAAAGATGAGTGCTTTGGTATGGCCAAATTCCACAGAATTTCAACACCTGGGGTTAGGGGCATACAGATTTACCTAAGACTAAAGGCATCTCAATGACAAATTACCTCAAGCATTACCTCCACATCTACCAAACGAATATCAAAGACATATATAAGGGTTGACAGACATCATCTCTACCTCAAATGCACCCAAGAGAAAAAAAGTTTAAACACTCTCAGACCACCATATGTGTGTGACTTTGGACATAGAAATAAACATGCTGGTACCAACATATTATACATTCTCATGTATATGTCTGAAAATGTGAATAAATATTTAACTGAATTACCTCAACCTTGTACAGTGTATAAGAAGAGGAAGTACCACGCTCCCTGCGAGTATCTGTTGCTGCTATGAATGCACTTTTGAATGTTTTGTGTAAAGATACATCTAGAGTTGTCTTTCCCGAATCAGTTAACCTTACTGAGAGAGAAGAACTTCTTGCAGTTTTCTGATCAAATGCTTCCGTATTCTTCCTTTTGCAATCAAATAAATATGTTTCAAAAACATCATCTGCTTGATCCACTGGTGATGAAGGATATTTCTCATCTAAAGAAACTGTGTCCAAGTACTTAGTTGATGGTGACTGAGATAAACCTGAAGCCTTATCTGACTGTTCTTTTTCAGACTTTGTAAATATTTTAATACTAGGATGAAGTAATGTCAGAGGAGTTTCTTTGGTTACAAATATTTCTTCTTTATCTTCTGCTGATGAAACTGTTCCTGATGGAAGATACAATGTTGATGAAGATGATGATAATGTCATTAATGCTGATGAATGATCACAAGATTCCATGTTCGAACAATCAACACTAATTTTGGCAGTTTTAGTTACTAAGGCAAGATCAGACTTTGAACCATGATGGCTGCTCCCATGAACAACTTGTTCTTTCGAATAGATTTGTTCAGGAAGTGATACATCCCCAAATCTCTCAACATCTTTGCTTGATATTCTTGCAATATTTTTTTCCATTTCTGGTGATCGTACAACATCTGAATTAGTGCATATAGTTTTTGTTGCTTCTAATGAATCCAATAGAAATTCAGGTGGTGTTTCACCATTCCATTTACATGGAACATTTCCTGCATATTCATATCCAGAACAACTGTCCGTATCCACAGCGATGTGATTTTCAACATTATTTTGACTTTGTACCTTTTCTGTATTTGTTGCCTCTCCTTCATTGTCTGATGTGATACTAGATTCATCTCCTAAAAAGATTTCTTCATCTGAGCTAATTTGTATAATTTTCTCAAAAATAAAAATTGGCTCACATAGGTGATGTAAAACATTTAAAAATATATTTGAAGTAAGGATCTCATTAAAAAGGATCTGAACTGTTTTTGAACAATGTAAATTTGCAGGAACACAATGATCAATCAGAATTCCTGTCACAGACTGAATATACTTCATTTCTGCTACATCATTTTTCAATGCTGGATGTAGGGACCACTTTGAATCATAGCAATCCTCAAGTGAATAAAACAGTGGAATTTTAGAGTTTTGTAATTCTGGAAGTGTACTGTTTGATTTTGACCTTCCTAAACTATGCCTTCTTTTTGACTGGGTCCTAAGCATTCGACTGGAAGCACTAACAACCTGTAAATGTTTCTGAAACAAACAACAAATTTCCCCTGCTAAAGAGTGATAATCAATTTGAGATAATCTGATTTTAAAATGTTCTGCGATGCTTTCAAAAGCAGCATATAACTCATCTGGTGCTTCTGTGTTACTGCTGATCATCTGGTACCAGGCATTCACAAAATCTCTGTGGATTAACTTCAATAGGTTGTTAACTGTATAATCTATTGTTTTTCCTAACTCAGGACTACACTCTTCCTCGATGTCTCTATTTCTGCATAGAGACACACTTTCTGAATTCGAGCCTGTAGTTTCTAATGCTGAATTAATAAAGGAAGCTGAATTATCAACTTGTAGCATGCTGTTTTCCGTTTCAAAATGTTGATGTGTATCTATTGTTAAACTTTTCTGGTTAACTGAATAATCAAGTACCCGAGTCTTGGACTCATCTTGGGTCATGCTGCTGTCTTGAGTCTGCAGATAAAAACTCTTTGATTCTTGTTCATCTACTGTGCAAGATAAGTAAAAGGTGGATTTGTTATTCATGACATTTGAACCCTCTGGATCCTGGGGAAGACTGTCAAATGTAGAATCTTGTTTATGCTCAAGTTGAAGCCCAGGCAATTCATCTGATAATTCATGCAAATTATGATAATTCTGGTTTCCATTACGCGGTACTTGGTCTTCATTCTTGTATTGTGGAGAATTACCGTTCCCATAAAAAATTTCTATACATATTGATCGAATAATGGAAAATGCTGATTTTAAACCGCTACTAAAATATACAGTAAAAATCAAAACCGTGTCGGATCGGACGTGAACATTCGTGTATATTATATGATTTGTGATAAATATTGCACAAGCTAGCGATAACAGGTAGGTTAAACATATGAGCAAAAAAAATACGTTTCTATGAATGACAGCTGAGACGCCCACGATCAGTGACACTGCGACAATCTTTTGAAACGCCGTAATCTTTCGGTGATGACTTGCGAAATCTTTCACAAAGTCATACGCGCTCACTGCTATCTTATTCATTTTCCTTTTTGACATTTAAATAATGAAGGAAATAATAATACGCAAGATGTTTACAAAGATCACTTTGCCGCCATTTTGTAAATTACATTACTATGGTCATGTGATCTGATGACTATATTTAGAACAATAGTATCATAGCAATTACGCACCGCTCTGCACCATCGCCACTAAGTTGAAAGCACCGGAACTTGCGACATTTGCGTATGTGCCGACTGACAGTAAAAACAAGAATTCTTTAGTTATTATTTTCTTTAATGTTGTTATTGTATTTCTTACCTTCTGCTACTGTGCCGGTGATTATGTTACTGACTGATTATCTTCGATTTTCTTCGGAGCACCTCGGTTTGCTGGGTATGTAATGTTATTAATGGATAGAAATAATGTTGCAAAGAAGACAGAAAAAAATTCTTAAACCGAAATTAAATAAATAAATTAAACTAAAATAATGTGGGAAGAATGAGGATAATAGTCCGGAGGATAGAGATAGTTGAGACCCAATTGTACAATATATCAGACCTAGCACAGGTTGTTAGTGGAGTACCTCAAGGGAGTGTTTTGGATCCCGTCCTTTTTCCGGTATTCATCAATGACCTATCTGTGAGTACAAAATCCAACACAAGACTGTTTGCAGGCAACTTAATAGACTACCAGGAAATTAATGGCACGCGCGCGCGCACACACACACACACACACACACACGGACGCGCGCGCGCGGATTGTGAGATCCTACAAGAAGACCTGAACTGACTGGTCCTCTTTAGAAGAATTGTGGTTTGTCGTACCACCCAGAAAAATGCAGCATCTTAAGAGTCCACAGGAAGAAATCTCTGATCATGTCTAATAATAATCTTAAGGGTACAAGCTACTGAGCCGGTGTAGTATTAAATTTTGACCCCGTTGAGCCGGCAACAAAATATATCGGGTTGGAATTGTCCAGAGACCTCTCTTGGATAAAAGACACATAAACAAGATAGTGAAAAAGAGAACAGTAACCTTGCTTTCCTGCGCCGCAGCCTCTAAATCAACAACAAAAAAAGTAAAACTGCAGCATATTTCTCGCTCGCACGACCGGGCCTTGAGAACTACTCAACCGTGTGGAACCCACATAATAAAGACCTAATAAATTATATGGAGATGGATCAAAAGAGAGCTGCCAGATTCACGACAAATAGATGCCGCAATACTAGCAGCAGCAGTGCAAAGTTGTATCATCTTCAATAGAAAACACTCCAATCCAGGTAAACCAATACCCAGATTACCATGCTGTTCAAGTGGACATACCCGCGGACAAATACTTTACCAAACATAATATACGTATAGCGAAACTAGAACAAACGACAAGAATAAGTTCCGATTAAAGTCGACATTAACAAATTGTTTCAGCGTCTTTCCACGTACAATAGGGATTTGGGAACAAATTAACCCCTACAATTGCAGAAGCTCCTGACTTCGTATCTCATAAACTGGAGCTTTTGAAAATCACATTCTATTGAACTAGTCAGCGATAAGAAAGACCTCCTGATTCTCATAGCTATGCTGTTTGAGATTTATCTATCTCATGGCCGCTACAGTAACATGATTAGCCTGAGTATGAAGGGACCAATACGTAGACTGACCATCATTTGCTTACTTCTGCTTTCCTATCATTACTGATCTGTCTGAAATATCGCTACCTGCCTTACTATATTCTTGACCACTCACCACCCGTTGCTTAATAGTCCAGTGTGAATTTGTTAACGGATAGATAAATAGATGGATGGATGGATTTTGTAGTACTTATCCACGTCCCTTTTTGTGCGCTTTTTTTTTAGAAGTGTAAATTTGTAAGGGGTTTGCGTCGCTAGTACTCCTGAGAGTGTTTGGCTCTTTCTTCGTATGGTATAAATTGTTGGTTTCCTAGACGAACACATGTAGCATTAAAATATGACAATGCCTCCAAGTCTGTCATGGAATGAAAAATGAAACACTTAACATGGCTTGTAAAATTTGATTATCCTGTCGCTTAGCAGCAATATAATGGGATTAAGCTGGAATAAAACAAGATCACTGATACAGGACTCAGTGAAAAAAAAACAACTCACTAAAACACGGGATAAAACAGTAATTATTTTACTTATCCTTATTAAATTTCCAACTTAAATGAAACAGAAGCAAGTTCAGTTGCTAATTCAACATCTATTATTTATTAGGATCAACTCAAAAACAATAAGAACCTTATTTCACCAATAAGATCCACAAATGAAGTACCCCGCGCACATAATCATTTCTCCCAATATTCAGTGCAGATAGTTCACAGCATCATAGCCTCTCCTGATCGCTGTTGAAGCCCGTTCGTTTTATTATAAAGAGGGGGGGGTAAAGCCGTTCGTTGTATTATAAAGAGGGTGGGCGGGGGAGGGGCAAAGTCCGACTGAAGCGATCTGACAAGCTGAGCTACTTAGTTAGCTGTAGAATATACATAAACTATTACACTACTCGCCTCTTACCATGACGTTCGTCATTGAATCTCGAAACCTATTCTCAGCTACTGGGTCGGACAAGCTCCCAAATGTTGCTGTAATTGATCGAACCCGGTTTGTCTAACTCACAGTCAAACGCATATGTACAGCATTATAAAGTTACTGGGGCTATAATACACTTCTACTGCATATGAAATATTCGGTGTATCGTAGAATATCAAGATTGTTGATGATATTTGAATTTACCATTTCAAAAACTTACTCGCTGGCTACTTGTACAGTTTATTTTTTCCACGAGAATATTTACGAACCATATACAGGAACACAACATAGCACTATAATCTTCAAATATAAACACAACTTAAGATATAAATTCAAAATAAAATTTCATAATCTTTTATTAAACCCAAACTGAACGTAAAGACAGTTCCTATACTCAAGGCAGATGTAATGGGCAGCCGATGGAGGGGGGGGGTGCACCAAAGGCGACTCTAGCCTGGGGTGTCGTTTCGTCCAGCGCAAACATTCGACGGCCTGGCTATACTTTTTGTTTTGGGTTAAAAAGAAAATAAAACTTAAAAATAAAAACAACAATACAAAATGTGTAATGCTATGACACTACCAACTTTGAAAAAAAGGTTTTAGTAATTCATGTGTTAGTGAGAAATATAACATAACCAGTAAGGATTAATCTGTATAACTTAAACTTTAGACAAATATTATTAATAAACTAAAATGAGCTCGAACTAGTCATTAATGATCCATGAGCCGTTCCCAACGTAGTGGTATTTGTAATACCTATTTACATTGTCGAGAAAATCACACTTTGTTCTCTGTAGCTGAAACCTTTTTTTTTTCATTATATCATTTTCTGGCCTATAGTTGAGCACAAACGTTGTAAAGAGACAATAAATCTAGTACAGACCGGTGGCACATTTCTAAAGGGGCTGTGTGTGTGTGTGTATGTGGAGAGAGAGATCGAGAGATCTTTATCCGTGTTCGTTGTAGTTCTGGCTTATTGGTTAGCGAATGAATCTTATCACAACTGGCGTAAGTTCAACCAAAGTAACTGTATGTAAGTTGTTACAAACATGTAACAAACATTATTTATCAATACAAAGACAGATAACATAGAAATCTCGCGCCAAAAGAAATTCTTAAATTATTATCGGCGTTGGCGACAGTCACAATAAGGAACGGTGCACGCTTTGTCATCCTCTTCTCCTAGTAATTTTACTAAATAGATTGTTGAAAATTATACCTTTCTGGTCATTGATAATTACAAAATTGTCTACAATATGCGGTCAGTAAAGGCGGTCAAAGGATCAGTAAAGATAACCCATGTGATAATGAACGGTGGGCACATCAGGGCATGTAATCCTACTATAGCATAAATCAAATGCTGTTTGTATCTAATATACTGTTATTATGCACGCAGCTTTAGTTCATTGAAATAACATTAATACTTTTAACTGATTTATGTAGGCAATTGTTACTGGGGACCAAAACCATTTAAGGGCTTGTTTTCTTTGGGTGGGGTGGGGTGGGGGAGGAGTTTGGATTTATTTATTTATTTATTTATTTATTTATAGATGTGGAGGAAATTACAAAACTACTATAGAAATATTCAAAGTAGACAGAAAATTCAAGAAAAGGAAACATAACGCAGAATATGCATTTTTATTTCGATTACTTGCATATTCTTTCTTTCTCACATTCCGATATTCTTTAACACTCGTATACGATACACTTTAGCCAAATTAAGACTTTTTGTTCACTGTGAGAAAAAAAATTGGTAAATACTTACATTATAACTGCATACTCAGTCTACAGAAACAACTAAAGATACTTCTGTTCGTTCATCAAAACAATAATAAGAATTCAAACAGTTTTATAAATTAAGGCGTTATCTTACAAGAACAAAAACGAAATGTGCTTTATCACTAGAATGGTACATGTCTTTATTACCTCTCTCTCTCTCTCTCTCTCTCTCTCTCTCT
>QKMX01366167.1:16917-27954 GCA_003401595.1 Venustaconcha ellipsiformis | reverse complement strand
AACATTCTCTCCACTGTTTTAAATGCAAACAACTTCACCTGACAAATCTCACTCTCTCAAAAGTAAATAATAACTGGTGAGCACCCATAAACTTTACCCACTAGCTATCTAATGACCAATGTTTGTTACTAACCTTTAGGCACTCTCTAATAGCCAATTTTGTTACTAACCTTTTGGTATTAGCTATCAACAAGCAACACACAATACTCTGAACAATAAAACAATCACTAAATCATAACGGATCTAAATTACCATATATCACTGTCTATAAAATGATCATGAAATTGATCTAATTACCATCTTCTATGAAAAATCCAACTATAAACAGTGTATATACAGATCTGCCATCACATCATGCTTAAATATCATTGATATATTGATACACATTATTTTCTATGGCGATGATGTAGCTCAAACTATTGATACAGGATGATAGTGGAATGAAAGATGAACTAAATGACAAACTGTTAGAAAATTATCAATTTTGTGATGTCTTCAAATCAAGTAAACATGGGCATTTAAACTAGATATAAAAACTCACTAGCTCCTCAATACCATATATATGTAATATCTTCTATGTGCTACACACAGTCCCCTTATATACATCAATTACATGTAGTACATTGATTAATTCTCTTTAATACACACATACACACACATACTGTTAATCTCTACATACATCACACCTAGGTCTCATTATTGCCACACACACACACAATATGGATCTCCTGCTACATCATCTACATGTAATACTTACAGTTATTCATAAACACTGTCAGTCTCTTTAAACACCATGTAAATCTAATGTATTCTTAAAAACACACACACACAAACACACACACACACAATGTATTTCCTTAATGCTACAGTCTGTCTCCTTGTACATCACTTACATGTACACCTTAATGCAACACTCTTTTTAAAATTCTGCTGTGCAAAAGATATTTGCCTTTTTAAAATTCTGCTGTGCAAAAGATATTTGCCTATCACAACAGCTGTTAATTAACTAGAGTTTAAAAAATTTTATTTTTAAAAATAATATTTTATGTTCTGATTCATAAATGGTTCTTTTCCACCTGTGTTTGTATGCTGACACAATAGATCAACTATTAAGCCAACTCTCCAAAGTGTTTTAAGATTAGTTTTGTGTCCCTGAACAACATCCAGTGAATATATTTAAAAAAAAAGTCGGAAAAAAATGTATGTTTATTCCAGAAATTGAACGCATTCTGAAAAAGATTTCTGTAATGATGCAAGCAATGTTTTGCAAATACCGAGTCACTTGTATATTTTACGGTCTATTTTTATTTATGGGATACTATCATGATACATATTGTATCCCCAAAAATTGTGATATGTATTGTGATACAATATGATTGGTGATACCCACCCGCTCTTAAAAGGTACCATAAAATCCATGGTTACCATGCTAACTTCAATTCAAAAGTGACATAAACCCTAATGTACCTGCACATTATACAACAGTATACCTAGATTTCTAAGTAAAATTCAAAAGTATGTGTTATAACTTAATAACCTATTTAACAATCACTTTAAACATTATCGATCCTTTCACACACTATCCTGCCACAAGTTTTATTCCATCTTCACATTTCAAGATAAGGCAACTGTAAGACAATTCACTGGCCCTGTTATAGTGTAAGGATTCCAAGAGCAACTAGTACTGCAATCAGTACTAAGGCCTCAAATTTCTTTGCCAAAAAATATTCTTGACAGCTGTATTTATGAAAGAAATTTTCTTCTTGCTGTTGGAATAAAGAATGCATGGATTTTTTGTTATTAACTCCCTAACTTCATTGAGAAGCACACCCCCCCAACACACACACACAAGCCAACACTGACAAGATTTATTAATGAGCCTCCCAATATCTTTCCAACTTTGATAAAAACTGCCTTCTAAAATGTGACATTACATTTGTAATTGTTTTCTCATTCACTTCAAGTTGTACCTAGCCAAATGAACAAGGGACCAAAATAAAAAGCACATGGATACTTGTAAATTGCACGTTCCAGAAATTCCACACACAAACGGCTTACAGCCTCCTAGAATTATTAGACTTTACTAAGGCAAACATGGAAGCCAGGCAATTTTCAGAAGATAATTGCTATATGTGGCAAAATTTCTATTTGCTATTGTTTCTGAATTTCAAACACAGTAAAAAAGTTTCAGAAATTTAACCAAGTGGAAATTATGGAATTCAATTTATTACATTTCAACAGATGCCAAATTTTCAAAACCATAAACATGTGGAATGTTCAAAATATAAATTCATGAAAACTAAGCATGAAAACTCTTTCTTATATACAATATCTCTTTGTTCTACAATGAAAACTGAACAAAAGAGGCAATGTTTTTATAAACTAAATCTGTCAGCAGTAAAGACTACTACATGACAGTATACAAAGGAAGTTTAAAAGTTTCTCATGCTTGGTAGAGATACAACAGTGGTAATAATGACTGAATAGCTGAATTGTGTTTATGTAAAGTCCAAACATGACAAAATCATAACTAATTACATTTTCCTGTCAGGACTTTTCCCCTTCTATGTGGTGTAAAACTGAGACCTCATCAACAGCGAGAAAGAAAATCAAAATTTTCATTCATGACAGAACATGAGGGGTAGAAAATGAAATTTGAGCAAAGACATTACTAATGAAGTAATAAATGAAACTGCAATTTTTTTTACCTCTGTATAAATTATGGGGTTTATCTAAAACAAAACTTTATGGGTCTTTTCAATGTTTTCTCCTGATATGTATTTTTTAAGATTCAATCAGCAACAAATTGATTTCAAAAACATTCATTTTTCAATCTGAAAATCATTTCTTTTTTTACATTTAAATTTAAATTTACATAATAACAATTTGAACTTTTTTTTGTTTATGTTTTAGGATGAAAAAAGTTGTCTAAAAACTGTTCTTTTTCATTCTGATAAAAAAGCCCATAAATTATAATTACAATTATAAAATCCACTTGCATCAGGATAGTGCCCTAACATTTACTTTGAGAGTAATCTACCCTGGACTGTATCTTATATGGAATCAGAGACAAGGATGCCAAAAATGTGGAATTCTGCAATGAAAACTGGCCTTAAGATTCAGTAGATCTTTATGTATTTAGTATGATGGTAAAATTCACTGCAAAAGTGAGTTGGGGGTAAAAGTGGTGCTAAATAATTCTCCTGACTATCTGCAAAATTTAAGGGCCTCTCCTGTTCAGGAATAAGCCTATTCTTTCTCTCCTTTTTCACCGATTTCCTAGTAGCATGGAAACCTTAAAAAAATACCTATGCTGATATTTTGGAAAATTTTACAAGGCAAGGAGAGGGTTAAATTACAAATTGTCCACTACATAATATGATCCCAAAATTACCTAGACAACTGATTTTTCCATAATCTGCATTAATTTGATGACAAGCAGGACACCATGAATTCATTAGTGTATGTACTCTCAAGTCCAATGGCAAGCATCACAGACCATCATCTGCCATGTTTTTTGTTCTACCAAATAGTGCTAACAGAATGTACAGACCCAGATCTGCTAGCATATTATGTGATGGAAGATCAGTGTCTGTTCAATATTTGCAGCTAGATTCACCTTATTAAGAGAGTATATACAAATCATTGTTCATACAATTGCTGAAATTTTAATAATAATGCTAAAGTTTTGCAATTTACATTATTAAACTTTTTAACAAGATTAGCTTACCTGTGTTGTTGAGGCATTGAAAGTAATTCCCAGAACTGCACAAATTCCCAGACCAGCTGCCACTGAGAGTGCCACAAGCAGAACCCCTGCAATGCCAATCCCACTTTGCGACTGCACTGCATTGTTCCATCTTAGCAGTGAGATACAAGCATACAGCAACTACAAAAAAAAAATTGTACAAATGTATTACTTCCCCCAAAAAATACTGTGATAAATTATGTCACAGTTTTAATTCTATGAATTCAAAAGATAATGTAATTCAATTTTTTAAAATGATTTTCTAAAGCAAACTGAAGTGTGAAAAAGTTTCATGTAGTTTTTCTCCTTGAAAATGATGATTACTTTTTAATATTTATTTCTGAATCATTAACATGTCCTGCATAATAATTTTTTAATTTTAAAAAAATACATTGTTGTGCACTGAGAACCATACTAAATGCATTAACCCTATTCTTTGAGCATTCATTAACTAAATAATTTTTATTAAAAATTCCTCAAACATGTACAAAAGTAATCTTACCATTAACACATATCCAAGGGCAACTCTAGGGATGCTGACGTTGGAAAATTCTTTCATGATATCTAACAATGATGTTCCAGAGAAAGCATAGACATTGTCAGGCATGGAGTCGTTGGTAAATCCATTCAGTACCTAATAACAAATAATGAGCAAAATTCTTACATGCTCTTAAACATGTAACATATAAAATGACTAATATGCACACTGTGTATTATGCCCACCCCCAAATGATCCATCACCAGAGCAGAGGCACCATTATATACTCGCTTACAAGTCCAATTGCAAAATGGAGAGACCTAGATCTGCCAGCACATTATGAGCTGGCAGATCTGCATCTGTGCATTTTTTAAGGAGTAATTAGTAGAACAAATAACATACCTTGACCTGCAGGCACAAAATGCTACTGTAGGTCAGGATCTTTGTTGTTTGCAGTTTGACTCGAAATTGCAACTGAGTATATGTTGCAACCATATTCGAAGCATTAGTAAAACACATCATATAAAGTCACAGTATTTTATGTTGACACTAGCCTTATGTGAATTAAATTTCATTTCTTAGTGCATACTGAAATTTTCATTAAAAATGGTTTTTAAATATTCAACATATGTTGACATGAATTTGTATTATGTAGTGGCATTCAGACAGGTAATGGATATTATGCCTCAATGTTTGATATGCTGCCAGTGTGCCAGTAAATCATGTGATACACTTTTTCCAGTGACAGTACTGGTTTAAGATCCATAGGTATAGACATGTGTTTAGGTTTCAGTGATATTACTGGTCAGTGATCCACATATATGGCATGTGTAAGTGATTCAGTGACAGTACTGTTCAGTGATACATACATATGGCAGGTGTTAGTGATTCAGTGATAGTAATGGTCAATGATACATACATATAGCATGTGTTAGATTTTCAGTGATAGTACTGGTCAGTGATCAATAGGTTAATTTTCTGAGACCATAATTACTTTAGGACCTAACTGGTTGTTACCAACTAATAAAAAAATTACACTATGAATAGTCTCTTTAATTTCAATTTTTTAAAAATAAATTTAACTTATTTGTTGTTTATTCTTGAACAACTGGACTTAAGTGTCATGCCCCTTTTTTCCATGACAAAATATTGTCCATTTTTTATATTATAATCCCCAGGTGAGATTGATAAAAGCTAAAAATATTCCACTTGCTGGGAAACAGAATTATTTGAATATCCATCAAATTCTTCAATTACCCTTCCCATTTTATTTGATATTTTGAGCCAGTGGAAATTATACTTTTTCTTCACTTGGGCTTCCGGACAATGAATTTGTTCTACCTTGCTTGATTCCTTTATGCCCTGTACCACTAATGCCAACCCTGCACCAGGTCTATAAGTACATTACCTGAGTAAACTTCCTTTGCCACGCCTGTAAAACAACCTTGGCTTTGTCTTGTGTCCAGTCAATACTGACCACCTTGGTAGTTGAGGCATGGAACTCATACAACTGAGTCTCCCCCATCAGCTGGACAATGGACTGTAATGCTTCAGCTCTGGAATGAATTATGAATTAGAAATACAAATGTTGTACCTGAATATGAAAATATCACCAAGAAATATCTTAGTGCATTTATTAATAATCTTAAATCACACGTGAAAACTAATCAGCCACAGGATCTGATTATTTAATGCTAATTTATTCTTAATATATTTTAAGTTATTGGTGATATAGGTTTAAATGAAGAATCCTATGCATTATAATCTAACTGAAAAAGTTCATCCTGTAAAAAAAACCTAACAAAGTTGTTTTTAATCATATGACAAATATAAAAATGACTGCCCAGGTTAGTTTTAGCTTTACATGTATTCAGCTATTTTTGTGAACTTCTCTTACATTTATCTATTTTATTCTTTTTAATCCTTTTGAAAGGCTGAAAACATCAACTTCCAGCTGAAGAAAAATGCCAACATGGAAGAAATATATTTTTGGCACATTCTGCTAACAAATCATTTTTTAAAAACGAAAAATATACTTCTCTCTGTTATTATGCCAAGTGCCTAACCATCATTTAAGCAAAAGAAAACAATTAAATTCTATGGTGGCTGGGGAGTGGATGGGTAATGGTATGTAAGAATACAAATTGCAAAAACTGAGAGCTGCATACTTAACAATATGTCCAGTTTTATTTTTCCTCACACCACCAACAACCAGGTCTTCATGCCAGTGCATGAACTTTGTCGCAAACCCATAGCAACCACCTGTAATTTCAGCTCCAATATCAGGAATCTGAAATAATAGGAAAATCATGCATATTTTATTTATCCAATGATTGTAAATTTATACAAAAAAGGACATTTTCATTGGTTCTTAAATTTGTGAATAAGGGATTTTTCTCACTTATGTTGGGAAAGAAGACAGCTTTTATTATATTATGAGAATGTGTTGTAGCATTTCACTCTCCCTCTGCTTCATGCAGCACTATACCACTGCTGCTGTGGATGAATTTGCAATCAATGGTACACAGAAAAAACACATGCCTCTAGTTAGGATTATCCAAGCTATCTGTAGAAGTCAGGAGTCAAGTGCCTTATCAGCCGCTTTGGTTTCTTGGCACAGAATTCCAGGCCCCGTTTTACAGCTCAGGCGAAAAAGAACTGTGCTGGTAGCTCCTATCTGATCTGCCATCTACTTTCCACTTCTCACACGTAGGGGAAACTCATTAATAACCAACTACTTAGGGAAAGTTTCATGTATTCCTTACAAAAGATTTTAAATTTAAAAAATATATTTGATTTTCTCTATTCTGTTACAAAAACATTGTGCGAAATACTAAATCAATTTAAAATTATTATGCAATTCTTGGTTCCCTCATTCCTAATGGATGGTACATACACTGAGATGTTAGTTCCTATTTGATCTTGATTTGTTTGTTGCCTTCAGTGAAATGATGGTCTTAAAACTATCACAGTTGAGAACTTGAGAATCCTGAAGTGTCTTTGTACACAGATATAGTTCTGATCAGTGTTTCCCTTTACCCTCATCTGCGCTTCATAGACCTCCAAATTTTTAATTTAACCCCCAGTTTTCATACCAAAGTTCGCATTAACTCAATCTGACCATTAGTTTTGACAGCAAGGAGATATTTGACTCTCAGTTTTGCACCCCTAGGGGACAAACTGGTCTGATGAATATTTACTAGTAATGTACTTGTATCAATTCTTTATAACAAAGGCAACAATGGTGGAGGAAATTGTTTTTTTGCTTTTCTATTTTTTCTTCTGATTCTCCAAGATCACATACATACATAAGTACTCATAAAAATCTGCTGCTCTAAAACTGTTTTTACTGGAAAAGCAAACCATGTAGTCTGTGGTAACAAATTCTATATCCTAATGGTATATTGTCAACATTCTTGCCACAACACATCTTAGATGATAAACACTTACAGTTGAAACTCAAACTTGCTTTCATCAAAAATGGTTCTATCTGGTTTAAAATTTCAATTCTTGTCTGTGTTACAGTGTAATTTATTTTCAATATTAAGTACAGTAGTTGTTACAAAAAGGAGGTCAAAAGTGGGGTTAAATGGCAGCTTCATAAGTGCTCAGTGCTTTGAGAGGTGAATACTGCCACTTTTCCTAGAATAGCCCTTACACTCACCAGAATTAAAACCACACTATCTACATTGCTGATGTAAAACCAGGCACAAAACATTCCTGGTATAAATTGGGGGTGGAAGAAGGCTTGATAACCACTTAAGATGGTGTACACCACATTTTTCTATTAATAGTGGTGAAGGTGAAAAGAAAAAGCCAACACCAAGGATACAGGCTGTCATAAAAATTGCCAGTAATAATGTTAAGAATGTTTCCCTATGCGCTAAGCTCAAGAAAGAAAAATATGATTTCTCCACTATTGGATATTTACTATTCCAAGAAAAACTTGATTAAAGACTAATCAGCATACATTTCAGACCACATTTACTTCACACTTGTTTGCATTTTATTTACAGTTCACCGTTGTTTAATTTTCAAAACAATAACAAATGACTGCAATTATTTTGTACATTGGAACATGTTTTGGGTATATTGAAAGTCTTCTTAATAAATCATGTAGCAATTATTCACAATGTTTTTGGAAACAGGCTATGTTACTCTACAATGACCAAAAAAGGCTATGTCACTCTACAATGACCAAAACAGACCACATCACTCTACCATAACCAAAACAGACTATGTCATTCTACCAAGACCAAAACTTGCTACATCGTTCTACCATGACCAAAACAGGCTGTCATTCTACCATGACCAAAACAGTCTATATCATTCTACCATGACCAAAACAGGCTATGTTATTCTACCATGATGAAACAAGCTATGTCACTCTACCATAGCCAAAATAAGCACAGATAGAGGTGATCTCTAATCTCATTCTCTAAAAAGGGATAAAACAAAAACTTTACCATATTTCCACATGTCTACCTCACATTCCCAACCCCCACAAGATATTATTATCAATAAGTGAGAAAATCTCTACAATAATATCATGTCCATTAATTCTGCTATTTTAAGTAAATGCTTAACAAAGTTTCACAAATTTTCAAGACAGTGAACTAACTCTAAGCTTATCAGAGGATAAATAGCTGATTAAAGTCTACATTTTCGTAAAATGTCCAATAAAGTGATAAGGAAAAGGCAATTATAAAAGTCGTCAATTTTCTGTATGTACTGAAAGTTTCTCAAATGTCCATACTCCCAACCTTCACAAAATCTGTCTGCAAATAATTTATAAAGCATCAAGTACAACAGATACATTTTTAGTGTAGGGGAATCAGTGTCATGTATGCTGTGAACTGATCATGGAAATCAATTTACCATCATGTATTGGTAAAGTATTCTAAAAACTAACAAAGTTATATTCACTCTGTAGCCTACCCATTTCTCTATTTGCTTTTAGTTTTTTTTTAATAAATATAAATATATTCTTTATGTTTGATTCAAAGGAAATTTTCTGAGCATATTCTAGCAACTTCATGAATCTTGGTTCATAAATGTAGAAATTAAAATAATGTCATTATGTATGTTATCTAAGAAAACTATTTTTACCTTAGTCAAATCTATTTCAAATATCTGCAGTTTAGGTAAATACTTTTCCTCATGAATGAGAAATTATTTTTTTTACCAGAGACCTTCTTTCCTTTCACATAAATTTGTATTTCCTTCCACAAACAAACAAAAACTTCCTGATGTTTAGCTTTTGCCATAGCAGAGATTCCTGGGCTTTAAGATTATCTCTACTTCTGACAGTGATTACCATGAAATTCCCCAGGAACACACACCTATATATAAACAATGTTTATCTGGGGCCCCCCACATATCTATAAACAACCTTGAAAACCTAAATTCTCATGCCTGATTCCTAACCTGAAAAAAAGTGACAATAAGCATGCACTGTTAGATCCAAATTGTGAAGGTGAAATTTCAACATGAAATATGTGCCCCTGCAGACAACAATACAAGTATGATATATATATAAAAAGCAAGTCAATGACAAAACTTCCACAAAAAGCTTAGAAATAGGTTGACCACATCAGAGTTTTCTCAACGAATTACAATTTTTAAAATTGCTTTCATTGATGTCCTGATTTTACTGATTTTATTACCTGAGGAGTGTTAAAGGTCATTGAAAGGTTATTATGTGATGAATAAAACAGTAGGAGTGAAATGTCTTGCCAGTTTCATACTAGTGTCCACCAACCAAGGTATGGACATGATACAACCCATGCCTACCTTTCTCTTCACAAGCCTGTTAGTGTACAAATGGCATTTTTGCAGATTTCTCATAAACTGATAAACTATTTTGTACCGAGCCTAAAAAAATGTCTAGACTTTCAATAACTTTATACATGTATTGTAACAATATTCTGCCCCACCCCAACCCCAATTTCAATAACTTTATAAGTCTAACAATAACATCCTCCAAATCCCCCCAATTTCAGTAACATTATATTCTAGCATTACCGTCCCTTACCTCACCCCAATTTCTTTTTATTTTAGCAACTCCCTCCCACAACCCCAATCCCAATTTCAACAACTTCATATACTGCCAACGTCCTCTTCCTCAAATAATTTTATAACTATGCTCTCCACCACCACCCAAATCTCGGAATAAAATTAGAATTATTTTCTCTACATCTGCAAAATTGCATGGTTGTCAAAAAATGAATTTAATCACCACACATTTTCAAATTTTAAAAAATAATTTTGTTTCCTCAGTTACTTGACTAATGGGTCATGTTGAGTACGTAGTGGTCACCCACTGGAATGCCCAACTAGATACTGATACCCTCATATTCTCATGGCAACAAAGCCAATTAAATTAGTCAGATTCTATTTTATTGTTGGTAAATACCATATTTTTTAAAAAATTGTTATGACAAACAACACAACTTTCTTTGAAAACACCCAAAATATTTAATTTGATGTTTAAAAACAAGTCTAAAATACTGAAACCCAACATAAATACAATATTATTCACAGCAAAGTAAATACACTTTACGAGTACATTAATGTACAAAAACTGATATTTTTTTCTTGTTTCCTCCAACTTTTTTCAGTCCACAAGAAAATGCAAGCATACTGCAAAAATGACCTTTACATGTGAAGCAGAAGAATTTTTTTTAATCTCTTACCTTTAGCTACAGCCCGTGAAAGAATGTACCTGGTCAGTTTGTTATTAGATAAAAAACAAAATGAAAATAGGAATGATAGGCTGAATCTGTTACTCTCCCCCTTCTCCCCTTCCCCA
>QKMX01366120.1:45779-57323 GCA_003401595.1 Venustaconcha ellipsiformis | reverse complement strand
TACCAATGTTTTGTGTCACTCATTTCCACCAACAAGTACACATAATCCACAGGAATCAATGTTTACATTCATAATAAAAAAAAATACACCTCAAGATATCTGTTTGTGTTTATAATGTATATTAGACTACTTTTCTCACCACTATTTTAAACAACAATGTGTCCACTATTTTACTGCAGATCTGGTAATTTCCAATAATACTGCCTGAAGCAGGCTCTGTCTACACATAATTTAACTTTGCATATTTCACATCCAATAAAGACTTCATGTCTGCTGCCATTCTGCAAACAAAGTTTGTATTTAGCCTGCTTGACAAATTTGGCTGGCCAATGGCAGTTAAATTTACTATCTATAGCTGATACTGCTGGCTGCTTCCTTGTTTCCCTGTAACCTGCTGTCCAAGATTTATCCTAAAGTCAAGATGATGCCACCCTTTGTTTCTTCCTCTCAGAGTGATAATCAGATGGTTTAGGATTCTTTCATGATCAGGAAGGCATTATAAAGGCATTATAAATACTTCTGCCATTTTTTTGCTTTTTTTCACATACTATATTGCATTCTGATCTCAGGTCAGCCAAGTCAACACCCATTTTCTTCTTGGAGTAAAATGTGGCCACACTAGGTGCAGTTCTCTGATGGTGAACACCATGCCTCTGTCGTCACTGAACTACAGTTTCTTCTCCAGAGCTGACATTGTTATAAAGAAAATGGATAAGTTTTCTATTTTTCCATGGAGTTATTGTCAGTGTTCCCTTCTGCATTGTTCTGAACTGGCTTCTGGAAAGGTTTCTGGGATTTTTTATGGCTGAAGGAATATCTCTTTTATTTGCACATACAGTTTCACAGCAGTATATTTTGTCAGTTCTCAAAGATTAGAATAGGGTTGGACTTGAAAAATAATTTTCCATGTAAACATGATAGTTCTTGCCAAATTAGTCTTCTTATCAAGTCTTGTCACAACTTGGGATCCTAGACCATATTAAGTACCTTGGCCATTTGCAGGATTGGCCCTCTCCCATACATTTATATCAAATTTGGTAGGATCTGCTGGCAAATACCATCTAAAAGACAATCTAGCTATAAATGCTATCATACCCTCATCAACAGCTTGATCCTTGGGTGGATAATAATTTTCAAGACACCTTGCAAAGACAGTGTTCAGAACTGGTCTAATATGACACAACTTGTCATGCCAAGGTTGTCTCCATGGAGGGTTGTTAGTCACGTCATTAACATGGAACTATGTTGACAGCTTTTTGAATTGATCTCTTGTCATTACATCTGGAACCCTGTACTCCATAATTCCAAGCAATCTTGTAATCTGGAATTTGCTTTACACTAAAAACAACACATACTCTGAGAAATGTCTTCACTTCTGCAAACAAAGTAGGTGACCACATGGAATCAGTCGTCTTGCTAATTTGTTTTCCATTGTATCTATTTCATCTACCAGTAACTGAAATATTTCTTTTGGAAAAAATGTAAAAAGAAATCTATCTCACTTGCATTTTCTTCTAAAATAAAATTGGTCCTGAAACTACTGCAAGTCGTCTACGTTTACAGGCCTTACGCATTCCAACCAGATTTGATCGTTGTGTTTCATCCTCAGATTTATATAAATCTGAAATGTCAGGTGTTGAAACAGGACTTCTACTAATCTCCAATCCCTCATCTTAAATCTGATTAAAATTAATGTCATCTGCAATGTCATCACTTTCAAATCTTTCAAAACTTTTGTCAGAATACATGAATCATGCTATTTTGTTTTGCTTTCACAATTGACCTTACTTTCAATAGAATTTCATGCTTATATGCTGTAAAACCACTAATAGAATACTTACATTATTTTATGTATAGACTATTTTCATTGGCTAAATATAAAAAAAAGAATAGATGTTTGTAATTTAATCCAATGTAAAGCTTTAATATGAAACATTTATATGCATCTCTGGAGTTTCCCAACTCTTGGCTGGAAAGGCATGTACGCACCAGCCAGGACAGAAAGGGTATTATTAGCAGCTTATATATGCATCTCTGGGGTTACAATGCTATTTTTAGGGTCACATATATGCATCAGCAGAAGGTAAATAGATAAGGAAGATGACCATTAAATACATGGCATTTGTATAGGAAATTTGCTGAGTAAATTTGAATGGGTGCTGCTACCAGGTGAACATTAAACACAGGTGACCCTTAGGACAGGTTTGACTATTGCCAAAACCAGGTTGAGGAGCAGACTCTGCTCTGAAATAGATGATGTAATAGTTGTCTCTTCTGAGTGACTACCCTCTGAATTTGATTTTATGAGTGCGCAGAAGCACTGGAAGGAAAAGGAGTACAGAATGAAATTCTCAACTCAATTTAGCATTGCTGTTGTGGTGTACTGATTGTGCATATCACAGTAAATGAGTTATACATTATGAATTTACACATTTCTGGAAAATTCATTAAAATGCTGAGAACATAATTTATTGTTTTTGTTGGAACTTCATGAAATGAATTTTATCATATTAAAAGCCTAGATAAAAATGGTGAATATACTCATGGTAAATGAATAAAGTCAATCAGTCAGGCAAGAATTCTGGTAACCCCTCTTTTCTTTTAAATAGCCCCACATTCTGATTTTGCAAGGGTCCTCTAGAATCAGTTTGTCAATTTCATGATTTCATTCTGGACATATTACATGTTCTTATTACAATAATACAAGCTACTGCAGTCAATAAAAATGAAATTTTGGTTTGGGGCGTTGCTTCTTCTTCCATAATTGTTACATAAAAATAAAATAAAAAATCTAGTTAATTAGTAAATCATAAAGAATAAGCATCAAAATGTGTTTTGTATATCCTGAAGAATAAGAATTAAAAGGACCCAATGCACACAGGTGGTTACTTACATGTTTGTCATCATATAAATTTCCTGGAGAGACTCCTTGACTCTGTCTATAATGAACAAAATAATAATATTAATATAACAGTAATGGAAATTAGTATAATTTTTTTTCTCTTTTCAACTTACATTGTTAGAATCATGCAGTTTTCTCCATACAGCACTGCTGCATAAAATTAGTATCATGTATTAGGAACTGCATTTTATTGTAAACCAACAATGTATGCTCTTATAGCAGACATCAAAGCTTTTGATTTATTCGCTTTGTCTATGGACAAACTAAACACGCCATTTAATACATTTGAAAGCAGACATAATAAAGTTGACAATGTGGACAAGTTCAATGAGTCTCAAAAGAAACTTCAACCATGCAAACGACTGAATGTGGCATCATAGCTCAGAAACACAATCATGTTCATACTTACTCATATAAATGCAGTAACCTATAATTCTTAATGTGATACAAAGTATTAAGAAAATAAATGCATATAAATATTTTACAAAAATTTCAGCACAGGTCTATTTTAGTACAAGTGTGAAAAATCGGTACAGTATGAAGACAGCAATATATAACTTAAAAACTCTCCATTATATTTTTTTAAAAAGTGTATACATAAATATCTCCCTACCTGAACATATTTGAATGGACTGAATTAATCATTCAGCTAAACTTTGCCATGCAATCTGAATGCAACTTACCATTCAATTTGATCTGAAAGATATAAACAGGAAAATCAGTGACATTTTACAGTTACATTTTACAACTACATAACAAAGAAATTTTCTAAATATCAATGGGCAACCAATCTTGCAAAACTCAGAAAACCAGGGTGTAATCAAAAAATTAAAAAGATTAATTCTGCTTCATTAGTCTCCAATACTGAGTAGCCTCTGTAAACATTATCACAAAGAAATTAAATTCTGAATAAATCTTGGTCCATTTCCTAACTCAAGATATATTTGAATCTTTCTTCTTTACATTTGAATTTTGAATCATTTTAAAATTTATAATTTAAATTTTAATTGCCACTAGATAGTCAGAAATATGCTGATATATTCTGAAGCCATCTGCTGACTCACCCACCCACTTAACTAGCAATTGTGACAAGGCAAACAAGACATAAACAGAATTTTAAAAACAAAAACCCATTATGTTGCTGCTCTTGTTTTGAGTTTAATACCATTATTCAATGTATGAGGCTAAACATGGCAACCTGTACAAATGATGGATAAAGGACCCAGGAAAACTCCAGTAAAAACATCTGACCCATGGGAAAATAATGGCAAGTTTTCTTACATACCCACATTGGCTAAGCCCTTGATTTAAACTCAAGCAGACAGGTGAGATGGCAGTGATTGGTGAAGGGAGTGCTTTACACCTCTCAGCCACATGGGGCCCCTATTAATATTATTTTTAAAAAATCATTGATCATAAAATCTGCTTGAAAAGCATTGTCTTTGTCTACCCTTAGAAGCCAGATTTTCCTGGGTGAAAGTCACAGGCTTTGAGTAACCTGGGAGAGATAGACATCCAGCATTACAGTTTACTCTTCTATAATTACATGAAAACCATGCAGCATGCAGTGAACTCACCTAATTCCTATGCTCATTTGAACATGCAATATATAGTTATCCTGCCAGGGTAACATTTCACAATGAATAATATAGTGATTAAATTGTAAAAATTACTATCGAGCCAGAGACTTAAACCCATGCAGAGAGAGGCGAGATGTCAGTGATCCGTAAAGGTGGAATTAGCATATTAGAGAATATTGTGGATCAGATCATTCTATTTTTAGACTGGTATGTGACCTATAGCTGAATCCAATGATTTATTATATAAATGTATTTAAAATGTCAAGCATCACAGATTCTAATGAACTTAATTAGGACAAAATGTAAGTTGTCAATTTACTTGTGACATAAGATAATATAATTGTACTTTACATTGGTTTGGTCATTATTTTTGTTACTGATCTATCTATCCAGTTTGTCTTGTTCATTTTTCCCTGACGTAAAGAGAATAGGATGTGGAGAGGGCATCGCTTGTAAGAGAGTATAAATAGTAGGTCAATCATTGATGAATGTATAAACACAAATATTTGACTAGACTTAGTAATGCATCAAATATAGGTCAGAATGACCTTTGGTTTTAAGGGTGTAGTAGTGATAGGGATGAAGTGAATTATCAAGTTTGTGAAAAAACTTGATAATTTTAACACAAATTTGACAAAAAAAAGCATGAGACATAGGTCAGAGACCTGGACATTCAAGACGACTGGAATTCATTCTGAACATCCTATACTTCTGGACTTGTATCAGGAAATTTAGGATTATTTTTTATTCAATTCACAATACTGTCTCTTAAATTTTCACTTAAACTGTAATTCTGGGGAAAAAAATAAATTGCATATTTTACTTGTTGGTTTCACTTTCTTTATGTTATTTAAGACCTAGAGACATAACAAGAGATAAGAATTTATATGACCTTTAAATGTAGTTCTTTTATATCAAAGCAGAAGAGTACATTTTATATCAATATTTTTTGCTTAATATACCAATCAGGACCTAGTGCATAAGGTGGAATGTTTAAATTAATTACCTGGATCTGAGTAATGATGTCCCAACCCAATATGTATTTAGCTAAAGTAGTCATACATAGACTGGTGTGAAGCATAGCAAGGAAAAAACTGAGCAACCAGAAAAAATTGACATTTTTTCATGTAAAAGAGGTAAAAAAAATATATGAAAATGCTTTTACCATAACTAATCTGTGGTGCCTGCACTTCAAGAATTTTGACTACAAGATAAAAGTCTCAATAAGAAAAAAAAAAGGATTATCCAAAATAATTGAGAATAGAATGATACTCTAAAAAATGCTGTAAAATCTGGATATTAATTGCACTACTCCCAATTTTCTGACAGGTTGTATGTGCATATATCTGATACAGAATGATCAGCAATGAAATTTGCAAACCACTGCACTTTATTTCTTGGTACAATTCATTGACATGTTAAAATTATATTTATCTTTAGATTCATTAAAACTTTCAAAAAATTGTGCTATTTGTTTAACTGACATATCCAGGTTCATTTTATAATCTGATTTTTAAATCCTTGTCTTCGATTCAATTTTAAACAATAATATCCACATCAAGGTGAAGTAAACTTGATCCATTAGAAATGCATGCTGTAGGTATGTATTTTACTTTTCTCACTGGAATTGTTTTGGTCTCATATGTTTTCTTTTTATCTAAGATTTGGTGGTGATTCCAGGCTAACGCATGTTTAATTTGGATATAACAATATTTTTAAAGCTTTGCCAATTATTCAGCTTTTAGTTGTTATACAATTCAAAACAAAAGGAATGTGCCTCCATTTTAAACCTATGTTTAAAACATTGGCATTAACCGTTTACCTAGTGACCTTGACCTCAAGGTCAATGAAGTGTGCAAATGTATGACAGAATGAATTGTCTTTGCTTTATGATAACAATAATTAGTTCATCCCATGTTGGAATATAATTCATGAATGGGTTAAAGAAATAACAGAAAATGAAAACTTGTTATAAACCATGATGCATATCTTCCATGCTTTTGTCCTTGACATAAAACAAAAATGGGTTGAATTTTCTTTACTTCATAATGAAATAGTGAAAGTGTGAAGATAATGCACTAAGGAGTTACAGATCAATCTATAATGAAATAAAAATCTTCAAACAAAACTAATTAAACTATTGATATCGCCAACATCACTGCCAGTGTAAAACCAACTTCAATATTTTGTCCTCCAATACCACAGGCTCAAAATAGCATTGTCCTTACACTGATTTCCTCACTTAATCACCCTCCATTCACATTTACCATCCTCAGAAACAATCTCTCTGGGGTGCATTTACATTCTGTGACTTCAGTATACATCTATAAACCACTATCAATGTAAATTTTATAGTTTTATCTTCAATAGTGCAAAATTGAAAACATGTACATTCCTTTTAACAGTATAGGGAAAATGGGATCAAATACAGATCAACACCAACAAGGACAACATACCAAGTCAACTGTGGTAAAACTGAGTGTATTTTTCAATTTGGTGACCTTCAGGAAGATTCCTGGCAGATTTTCTGGTGTATAGTTGTCTTTGCTTGTGCACAAAAGCTGGATATAAAAGCCACGGAACATACTGTAGCTGGTACGCAGTGGAAGATTGTACTGCATTTCAAGTTGTTTCACAAGCTCTGCAAAATACACAATATTGGATCCATGGAACAAAGAATTTTGCTTGGCCAAATCATTATGATGCATAAAACAATATTTCTTAAACTTTACCACAAATGTCAATATTATTGATAACAATATAATGCATCTGCCATCTGCTGCAAATACTGCTCTCTTTGTATATTATTCATCTTTTCAAATGTTTTCAAAATTTAATAACCAATTGAAAAAGAAACAATTATAACCTACAATTAAAAATGTCCTGCATAATGTATTCACCAAAGAAAATTAATGACCTTTTATTTCTAATTTAGCCAATAAAAATCCTTCATATGATATGTCACCAATTTTATTTCTGATTCTTAATTGTACTGTGACTAGTCTGCTGCAGAGTTTAAGATTCCATGAAGAAACAGAAGAGGGCAACCTGAGAGCAAAGTCTTGGCTCTCAGCACCTCCAAATGGGCCAGGATTTTGTTTACTCTGTCCAGCTGGATTAATCCCTTGTTTGCAGACCTTATGATTTTGCTGTAAGTCTCATGAAAAATGAACCTTAAAATACAGACTATGACATAAAAGCAAAAACTGTGGAAAAATGATTGTTCCCAAAAATTCTGGATAATTGGTTTATCCTTGTTTGATTTCAAACTGGAACTTATATTAGAGTTAAGGGAATCAATTAAGGGACCAGACTAACTTTACAACAGTACATCAGATGCTTTAAACTGCACATTTTTTCATGCAAAGCATCTGTATGATCAAATTATAGAATTTTTAAAAATAGCATCTAGCATTAGCACGATGCATGTTGAAGACGAAAGGAAAAATAAGCCTCTTAAAAGTGTTAATAATCAACACATAAGAGTAAAAAGAAAAATTCTTGTATTTATTCTTGTGAATAAAAACAAAGTGACACAATTACATTTGTTAGACATAACATGCCGATTTGAGTATATCACTTGGAGTTATGACTGCCATCATCATGTGAAATGGGGAAAAAATTCCAAAAATTACATCAAGTTGAGAGATAGAAAGAAGCCATTGAGCTACATAGAGTTTGGAACTGAAGTTTGTGAAACTGTAGTAGTGGTAAATAAAGTCTACATGTANTTTACAAACTTTTCAGTTGAACATGTTTACCATTGCTGCATCTTTCTAATACCAAACTTTTAAATAAATTTTCAAGCCTTACAGTATCTGTTTATATTTTGTTACACATTACTGAAAAATGGTCAAATGGAAATTTTTTTACTGCCTTACTCAGACAATAATAATAAATAATGGTGTGTGACTACCTGAAGAGACTAATAAAAGACAATGCTGGTGTACCATGTTCTAAAACCTATCTAAGTCAACTTAGTCCTCTCATTTTTTGAGATGAGACCTTGTGTAATCCAAAACTTCTGACCTGCTGGTAAAAGTAGGTAGGCAAAGTTTTGACCACAAATGTATCAGAAGAATCATCTATTGTGCTTTCATGAACATAGTCTCAGAAAAAGAAGATCCAATTTGACAAAGAGAGGAACAATGAGGCAAATAAATTTCCAGGTTAAAATGATTCTATGAACAAATGGCAGGCACTACCATAAAGATTCTCATGGCACACATTCCTGATGAAGAAATGCTGGGACAGGATAAGACTGGATCAAAGGCAACATGAAAGCAAAACAAAGTATTTCATGACTTGGTACAAAAGACTCCTCACTGAATGTTTTATAAGATGGCATCCAGGTAGTTTGATGTCATGGACCTTCTGAAATGGGACACTACTCTACGATTTTTGTGAAGAGCTAGGGACTGAGATTCAGGCCAAAAAGAGTTCCCTGAACTGGTGCATGGTGCTCCTGTATTTAAACCTCACAAATTTACAGGAAGCTGTTTAAATGGGAATATGAAGGTATGATTCCGGAGAGCCTATCTTCCTGAGAACAGATCTTGGCATTCCATCCTAAACAACAGTGTCCAAATGTATTAAATGAAAGCATTTAGATCTATGACCAGATCTTGAAATTGGCTTTTGGCAACATGTTGAAATCTGATGTGAAATCCAGTGAGCTGTGCTTGGAACGTTATCTCAACTGCCCATTTTTGGAAAGAGAGTGTTTATTTCTTGCTGCAGATTGTTGACTTTGTACAGGTTTTTCAGGACATCTGTAGGAGTCCTTGTCAATGTGAAAAAGCCATTGAATATGATCTGCAGGGCCTCAGAGTCACTTTACAAAATCCATGGGTAATTGGGAGTCTCTCTCTCCTGTTCCGAAGCAAAGCTGAAGCCTGAAGTCTTCCACATTTAAGAGGATGGAAAAGAGCAATGTGAGCATGGCTTGATTTCTGCAGGATGGTTCATGAGGAGAGAAAAGCTAGGTAAAAACACCAATCATCTCCCCTTGCTGTGACCTTGGTTTTTGTAAACTGGGCACACATTGATGGAAAGTATTTGGAGTAGGGCTTCTTAGCTGGGCATGCCTCAGAGGGGTCCTTAATACTTTTCTGGTTTCTCTAAGGAAACGAAGGCTGGATTTTTAATCACTGGGTCTGCAAGAACGTTGTTACTTTGGTAACATGTTTCTTGTGGTAATAAAAAAACACAATGAATGATGATAGTGGCTATGATCTGAAAATGACCTTGTAATAGTGACATGGAAAATAATGCATCTCTTTCTGCATGCAGTACGTTAATGTATGCAACTGTGGTACTGGAGAGCAAGTACTATCCTGTCCTATTGAGGCATACATGAAAGTGACTCCAAAACATTTCTGTCAGCAAGGCTATCAATGGAAGGGTTTAAACTGTGCTCTGATTATTCAAAATAGCCATTAAGACCAGGTTATGCATGGATCCTAAACTCTACATTTCAAACCAATTCATACTGAGGAGGTACTTTTAGTCCACATGCACAGAGGAAGGATTCAACATACCCAGGGCCATGATACCACTGTTAACAGCTGAGACTTTTGTGTGAAAAACGCCAGGTGTGTCTTGCAGAGATTCAAGATGATATTATATGGCAGTAACCATTGTGAAAAGAAAAGGCATGTCAAGGCTTAACTGTTGGAACTGCCTTATGAAACAATGTAGAATGTCAGTAACTCAATCTAACTGTGTGAGCTGTTTCAAAATAGGCTGTACTTTCTTAATAAGAGATGAATGAACACAGAAATTCTGTACAAGGCCACTGACACAGCAAACTGAGGAAAAAAATTAAATTAGCAGAATCCAAAAGATTTATTCAAGTAATGCATGGAACAGCTAAGATGTCTCTGGACATCATCAGATCCAGGAAGAAAGAAAGCATACATCTTCAAGTCTGGAAGAACAGAGTGATAGCAGAGCCTCCTGTGCAGGAAATAATAACAAAGCTTGCAAACCAATTTTCTGGGACAGTGAGCAAGACTAGGAGTCCAGCCATGCTGAGACAGTGATTGTCAGGTGTTCACTATAAATATCATCATAGGTATAGAATTAGTAACATGTGACCAGTAAAGAGGAGTTGTTATAGGCAACACTGTGCCATGATATAGCCAGGACAAGTAATAGTTCTTTTTTTATGGGGCTGGTACTGGATAGTGAAACAGTTAACAAAATCCAGTGCATGTTAAACATCTACAGTAGAACCAGAGCTGGAACTGGATGATTGAATGCTGGACCCTGTCCGGCATGTGTCCAGAACCAGGTATACAGGGAAGGTTGATCACTACCACCCAGTGCTGTTATTAAAAGGGATAGAATGAGGTTGCTCAGATTGTCTGGAAGAGTGAGCGAAACTGCTGCTGGCCTGTTGGTTCAATGCTTACCAATTTTACAATGGATTGGGGCAAAAAAATAAATCACATGTCTATCTGACCAGTTCGATTTTTAGCATATAAATTTTATGTACAAAGTACGTATTTTTATGATATTTAGAGAAATATTAAAAATCCAAGGGAAAAATAATGGTGAATTATGATTGAGCACTTGTGAATTAGTGTGATATTAGAAGATAAAGCTAGCATTTAATCTGCATTCACCAGATGCATGTAACTCCAAATAAAGACTTTTCTGTGTCTATGTTATGTCTGATGATGCTTGCTACAGTCAAACCCACTTATCTTGACCTTGGTTATCTCGAGAACCTGTTTATGTCGAGCACTTTTGTCAGGTACTGAAAAAATCCTTCTTTGTTATGTTAATTCTCTCCTGCTTATCTCAACCCCTCTTAAATCGATAACCCAGTTATGTCAGGCATAAGTTTCGGTTTGAAGTTAAATGTAGACCTGCTTAATTCGACAAAATGCAACTTTTAAGTTCCATCTCAGAGAAATGATTCAGCATTCCCGTTATTACTGGTACCTCGTACAGTCAGTATGAGACCAAATTTTACTGGTACAAATGCTAATCAACAAATCTCATCAATGCATGGCTTATCACTTACACAAAGTGGAGAAAATTATCATGTAAACA
>QKMX01366098.1:10529-30172 GCA_003401595.1 Venustaconcha ellipsiformis | reverse complement strand
TATAAAAAAATACATAAAGTTGAAATTTTAATTTTGCAACTGGCAGTTTTTGGGGTGCTTATGACCTTTCAAGTCAATTTTATGAAANATGAAAATTCATCAGAAGTAATCATGTTTTCTTGATATATTCTTAATAAATATAGTCACCAAAACATATTAGAATAAAAAACACATGCAAATACGTTTATCTTTAAAAAATATTTTGGGGCAAACATTGGGAACGCAAGTTCCTCCATTTTTTGATAATGACCCATATACAATATGAGAAGACTTTTCCTGTTTGTGTAGTTACTTTTTGTTTTTAATATTAAAAATGTTTCACACTTGCATTTTTATTATGTTGTGATAATGTATCTTTACAACACTGTCAAGAGAAGCCATGTAGTGTACTGCATTGTAGTGAGACGGCTTTATAATGCATATGATTTAGCTATGATCGTCCTCTCCTTATAACAGGAACTGTGTTTTAATGAACAGCCTTATAATGAGGCTACCTTATAATGAAGTAATAATGCATGTGATTTAATGACCATTTGATGAAATGGTATCCATGATTATTCTCACCTTATAACAGAAACTGTGTTATGATGAGTCTTATAGTTAGGCTACCTTATAATGAAATCATAGTGCATATGATTTACATGTAACTGTATTTTAAGGACATGGGATCCATAATTGTTCTCACCTTATAACAGGAACTGTGTTAATGAGGGATTGCTTACCATTAATTACCTCAACCACTGTGCTAACCATTTTCTGTTTGATTTAAACTTATTACCAGATAAGAGTTTTTTTTTTTAAAAAGTTCTATTAAAATAACAATAGATTTACAATATATTTGTTATGTTGTCATTCTTTCTGTACCATTTAATGTTTTATTTAATCCCAAACCAAGGATTGATTTCATAAGACCCACCCCTCCCTTCTCATGTATGACTTTGGCAGAATGTTTTGGAGAAAAGAAAAGAAAACTGCAATAGCTTGATTCACATTCTTAGATTTTTGGGAAAATTGATATTAAGAGAAATTTATGTTTTACACTTGAGAAACTAAACAGACATGTAGACAAATGGACAGAAGATGTCATAATTGTGAAGCCAATGTATCTCAATGAATGGCCCAAATTATTTGTCTTATTCGTTTTCTCACATCCGTAAGTCAAAAGGTTTTCTCAGTCATATCAACATAGCAGCAGTGTATTTAGCAATTGGTGGTCATGTCTGCATTTTTTTTATCATTTTCATGCATGAATCATGCCAATATGGCCTTTATATGGAACACAGTTTCTTGAAGAATTAGGAGCAAGTTGGTGAAAATGATAATACTGCTAGAGAATTTCTCTCCAAAAGACATTACCATTTTCTCCTTCCTCCTGATATTGTCATGAATTATTATCAGTTTAAGACAAGCAAAAAATATAATTAAGTTCTTAATATGCTAACCCCATTTTTGTAATGACTGTTTTAGTTAGTTAAAAAAATGCTACAAATTAACAGGGTAGGTGACTATGATATACATTTTACATATACATGTAGTTAGTTGTACTCTTAAGATGAAGTTTCTACTTTGCATGCAATTGTGTCAGAAAAGTTCACCTAAATGCCAAAGCTACTTGTATAAATAACCAATGGTGCTTTAAAGGTATTTCAATGTTTCCTGCTTTTTATTGCAGTGTTATAGCTAGTACTCTCCAACCCCTAAATGCAGTAAAATAGCATTGACACCCATTTCCAAAAAGAACACCACCAACAGGAAAATGATGCCCAATTTTGCCTTTGCTTAGTGAACGGGATAATTTGGTTAGTGTGTGTATATATCTTAGGAATGAACCATTTAATTGATATATCAATACTTTTTTTTATGCCGAAATAAGGAGTGAAGGATCTATGCAAAACATTGCTCACCTTGTACAAGTTAATTCAGTCTTCAGCAGTCATGGTTTATTATTAGTTTGCCTTTTTTTTTTTTTTTTAAATTGATAAATTCATTCGAGACAGCCACAGCAGGAGACAGGACTACATTTCTGTCAGAAAAACTAGTTTTTGTTACACTTGTCTTTATTGACAAATACAAGGTGGCTTACTTGCATGGACTGAAATATGTCCCTGCATCCCATTGCTGCCAATGCTGATTATTTCATCTCATCAGCATTTTCAGCCACTTATAACATTAGTTTAAAGAATACATTCCAAATTTGTTCCCCATGTATGACTTAAGTAATTTACTGATTATTTAATAACCACATTACAAACTTTCTCTGTTGCTTTGCATTTTGTCTACTTGCATTGAGTTTGAGTTTTACGCTACTGGTGTGTCGAGCAAAGAAACATGTAACATTTAATTCTGATAGGTGGGTATTGTTTGTTTAAGTTTAGAGTAAAACAATAACCAGCAATCATAACCAACCATGGCATATTTACTGCATAACACCCTGGAAATATTGACATCCAAACTCGACAAAGCAAGAGAGAAAACTTTGTACAAAAGTGGCTGTAACATACATCAATCTGGAACAAGTTTGGAATGTCTCCATTTACAATGATACATGTAATCAGTGACTGAATGTGCTTATAAGATAAAAAAAAAATTGGCAAAGAATTGGCAAGGGGCCTGATTTCAGACTGCACAAGTTATAGTCAGTGTTTATCATTCTGATTAAAATCAGACTGTTGTTCTACGTTTAGATCTGACAGTGACCACTTGGGAGTCATGTTCTATTGACCTATGTTTTTAACATAATTACTAATTTTATCAAGCATTCAGATAAAAGTCTTATATCTTTGAGTTTGGGAGACTGAGTAGTAGGGCTGAAGAGTATCAATGTGTGCAAAACAATTTAATTTACTTTCTGAAAGCTGCATTTGCATTCGCTAACTCAAAGGTCATCAGATCACAATTCTTAAGCAGTCGCTGTTGTATCTCCGCGTAGGATAGTGGATATCTGATTTTAATCAGATTGTAAGTTCATTTGTAGAAGAGTTGTGGGTCATGTCAACAATTTCTTTTTTACTGGGAAAAAAGTTTGTGACCGTGGCTTTTATTTTGCATGTGCAGGAAGTACTAATGTGGATTTGGTTCATAGTCATCTCCTTTTACCCACTCGTATTTGTCCTAGATATGATTTCCTTTACACGAGGAAGTTGTTTTGAAGATACTGCGTATTGAATTCCAAATTTAAGTGAAGACATGATATTGGTGCCAAGATGTTTTAAAAACATTAATGATGTGCAAAACAAGTGGCATGGTAACAATGAAGAGTCCTTCACCTGACCTTATGGAGCAGCATGGCCTAAATGGCTGAATAAAAATTGCCGACACCTAACGGGTTGTCTTTGATATCTTTTCAAACAAAAATGCCACCATCCCAGCATTGACAGACTTCTAAAGCTGAAAAGACTGTGAAATTTGATATGTATTGTATCATAGGCTGTGTATTGTGAATCATATCGATATGTAACAGGAGTGCATTGTTTCACCCCCCTATATGCAGCATATATATGTAATATGACATTAACACGTTCCATTCTTTGGTGTAAAATGGTAGGTATCTTGTGTCCTGGTTTGAAGTGCTGCAGATGGGTCAGTATACTCCTGAAATTATTAAGTGACAGGCAAACTGGTTATGTGCTAGACTGAGAAATAATAAGTTCTGAATAATGGATACAACTATCTTTGGTTCTAGTACAGGACAGCTCAGAGGCTAACCCCTTTGATGGCACCTTTGGAATCGGTGGCATGATTCACACACTTGTGTGAAACTTGTGGAACAGACACCTGGGAGCTTATCCCAAAAATATATATTAAATAAAGCATGGTAGGGGAGTTTCCAATTTTTCACACTTTTCTGCTTAATTTTAGTCTGAATCAGGTAGAGGAGTTTGATAATTAGGGAGGTATCACGTGTGATTCCCTTGCTTACAAACCATATTCATTGGACACTTTTCTTTGTTGTATTGGTACTTTTAATATGTATTTGGCTATATAATGACAAGAAAATGTGAAATAAGTGCTGAGGCAGCCAAACCAGGCTGGGCTGGGTGGATATTGAACCTGCGACTGTTGGATTACATGTCCAGTGCTCTACCAAATGAGTTACTGTAGCTCTGATGTTCTTATGATCAATGGTTTTCTTTTTACATTGGTTTTTTATGTTATGTTGCATTATTGTATGCCACCATGCATTTGACTCGGAAGGCCTTGAATAAAGAACTTACAGAACAATCTAAGTTATATCAAATGCTGTCTTTTGAACTGCAATAGCATATGTACCCTTCCTGTATAAATGTTGCAGATAAATCAATGCAGGTGTATACAAGTTGTAGAAAGATCAATGCAGAATCGTAATACTGATGCCATTCCCAATAATCTCTTTCTACTAATGCAAGCCTATCAGATAAAAAACCAGTATTCTGATTAACACTGTATGCATTGTGTTATATGTTTAATACTGTTGTAATGTGTATATGACTAACTAAACTTAAATGTGCAGTCAGATGGCAAATGTTGCAAGTTCTTTCCTTTCTAATTGTTGCAACAATTTTGTTCTGGATTTTGTGTTGAAATCAAGAATATGTGCAGAATCGTCAAATATGAAGCAAGCATGCCTAACAAGGGTGATTAAAGTAACATGGTAGGAAAGAAATTATTAAACTTCCATTCTATGGAAGCGGCAATGGTTTCATGTCGCTGGTTTTGTTGTCATCATTACATGAAATATTCCATGCTAAAGTTGTAATCATTTTCCTTTTTTTCTCATAATTCATAGCTGTTTCATTCTCAGCACTATAAACACTGATGATATTAAAATATATGAGTAATTATTGTGTTGGTGGAGAGAGGGGGAACTTAGAAGATCAGTTTGGTTCATATTTCATTGTGACTTTAAATTCATGGTCTAGCTTACCCATAAAAGTTGTACTCCAAAAATTTAAAGTGATTTTGAGTAACAGCAGACAAATTTATATGGAAATACATTAGTATCATTAACGAGTGAGTAGTTCAGCTAAAGTAATTCCTGAGTGACTAAAGGGTAAAAAAAATCATAGCTGGATGGATTGATCAATCGTTTGTAGTGGTTTATTATCAAGTTGTACAAGTTGTATACCACCTTATAGACATGTAATGTACACATGCAGGCCTTGTCAAGGAAACAAGAGTCCCTTGATGGGCCTGACACTTGGCTGGCCAAACAAGAATTTCATTTAATCTAAGACGGTTTCTTTTGCAATTGCCAAGTGTTGAAACCGTTTGGTGGCCACATTGGATATAAGATCAGAACTATTTTCATTTAGGCCCAAGTAAACATAAAAAGACGGTGAAACTTCCATGTCAATATGACCTTCCATTCAAATGAAGCAATGGCAAGACTGGGGGTCAACACGATGTCATCACAAATCTTTTGGTGAAAACCCAATTGCTTTTGTGGCCATCTATTTAGAAGGTGTAATTTTAAGATTTTAAAGACGGCTACCATGGTGGCCATATTGATAGTCAGACCAGCTCAAATTGACAGTATAAGAAGTCTTTTTATGAGTTGCCCATTTGACCAAATGTTCAGGAGTATCAATAAGATTTTCAAAATTGCCACCACAGTGGCCATCTTGGATCTGCACTATTTTCTCATTTAGTACTATGTGTAGATATCATAGGAAGTCTTTTAATGAAATCACCATCTTCAGAAGAAGCAGTAACATGACCTTAAAAATCACCGCCACACTGGATCAGCACCACTTTAAGACCAAGAAGACGTGATTTTTAGTGAAAATTGATTATTGGTATGATCATCCTTATTGGATTTCTAAGGCAAACATTGTCCAAGGGGTACTGTTTTCATTTGGAACCAACCAGACCTAAAACTGAAAATATCTGTAAATTTTGGTGGCAATCCTCCTGGTTGTTTAGCAATAGTAAAAACCCATCCAGACTAATGGATAAAAACCCATCCCAACAGACTAATGGATAAAAGGCCAGCACACAAACTCTTCTGGTTTAGAAAAAAGTACATTTAATTCCATCCCCACCCCCCAAACCTTTTAATTTTCTGCTTTAAATTTGGATTAAATACTAGCAAGTAAACATTTAGTAATGTGAACTTTGATTTGTAAGAAAGCTGAACCTGAAATAAAGGATAAACTCACGGTAAATTCTTTCAGAAAATTTATTTATTGAACATATGTAAATGATGGCAACTGAATACATAAACATATTTTACAAATTAGTCACAATCAACTATAAAATTCCAATATCTTGCTTAGTGTTTAATTTCCATTGTAAACATTATGTCATAAGCATGTAAATGATAGGGCACATAATAATTTACAGGCTATAAATCTCTGCATAAAAAAAACAATCCAACTTAGCCGTCATTCCACAACTGAGATTTTAAGTTAAGAATAAACTTAGAAAAACTTGTTTATACTTCAGTCATTATATTTATAAACTTTTTTCCTTTAGGAGTAGTTTAAATTAATATTTATTCACATTCTAAGATACATGTATCTATTGTGAAATCTTGTCAAGGATGCCTTTTATATTGAAGAAACACTTTCTGAGGACTGATTTCCTGAATATTTTCAGAAGCATTTCATTGGCATTCCTTGTTTATGATACAAATGGGATGCTGGAATACAACTGGCTGGTTTCACTAGACTGACAAAACTTTGCACATGTAGCAACACTTTAAATCTGTCAAGAGCAATAAATATCATAGCCTTGAATTTATCATATATATTTGTGTACAAGTCATACCCAACTGCAAAATGCACACACATGGACTAGTGAACATGTGCCTGAAACGGTCTTGACAGTTTGCTAGGACTAGTCATTAGAACAAATAACACTGACCCCAATATACCTGCACATTATGCAACACTACATAAGGATCTATGTTATTTGCTAGAACAAACAACACTGAACACAGACACCAATCAACCAGCAGATTAAGCAACTCTAGATCAGGATCTATGTTTCATGTTGTTTGCTTCGTCAAGTCATTAGAACATGGACCTCATCTACCAGCACATTATGCAATGGCAGATCAGAGTTGATGTGATTCAACCTACATGTTAGTATTGTGAGTATTTAGCATGCAGGTACAGAATGAAGACTTGTCAAATTTAACTTAAGGGCAATGCAAACACTTCCTATTTAAAGGAAGTACATGTAGAAAGCTATAACACAATTTTACTATTATGATGGACTTGTGTAAACAGGTATTATGTCTTTTTTTTGTAAGCTACCATTTTTAATGTAATACAGACACTGCACTGAGAAAATTACAATACAACTAAAATTCCTGTGGTCAAAGTTCATCATCGTAAGTGTACAATGATATGCACACTGTCATTATTACAGGTATGAACAAGCTAGAAGAATTGATTCTTTGTCTATTTTAGGAATCTCCAGTGCAGAGGTTTATTCTCTTTCTTTCTCTCTCTCTCTCTCTCTCTCTCAATATGGGAACATAGATATGGGTCTGTGAAGTTTCATTCGAACAAATATGTAAGCAAGTATATACAATAATTATATGCTTCACACCTGAAAACTGCATGCTTAAAACTGTTACTGAAATGTCAAATTTAATTTTCAAATCCGATTTTTAGATTTGTGCAAAAAAACCTAGTCCTTGTCAAGATATATGACATTTTGATTAGTGCCTCATACATCCTGATGTTCCTTAACCAATGACTCACTAAAATAGATTTAACTCAGTCATGAAACTTGATGAAATTTAGAAACAAATATGAATATGAAATATGCATTGCGCACAATTTGATTAGTGAGTGGAAGCTTCTTTGAAGTGTTTGCATTAGCTGATTTTGCAAGACATCATGGAATCGAGATATCAGGATTGTAGTACCAGTGCATATTAAACCTGTGCAACTGTCACCACAGTTCCTGGAATTTTTATACATTTTGTGAATGATTTATAGAAAAGTAATTTTTCTAACTATCATTTATACTCCCTTGTAAGTTAAGTCCAACAAGAAATTGGTCAAAACACCAGACATTCATTAAACATGATCCTGTCTAACAAAACCATACACCACCACAGTTTAAAGGTGAGAATAAATTAGTACAATATACAGTATCCTGGTTTTATCACCAAAATGTTTTTCATTTCAACTCCTTTTTACTGATGCGTTTCACCAGACAGTCGTTCCATCTTTGTCACACAACATAATACAGCATGTCTAAAGCGAATGTCTTTCAATCTCACACTTGTTAATACATGAGGCAGCCAAACTGCCAAATTCACAAACTGAATAGGTTAACTCATCTGTATACTCATGCTTGCAGATTCAGATTCACATACGAGATTTTTGTGTATATGTTTCAAATGCTTGCATGTGTGCATAATGTTGTAAAGCATGCATATTTTTTTTACAATGATTTAGAGTAAGTGCATTTCAGCCTAGCCATGGGATGGGGGTGGGTGAGAAATGTTAAAATTCAATGAAGTAATAAATAGACACATTTACTGCTGCTGCATAAGAAATAACTGCAAATAAAGGTAACTGCACTCTGACTAGCTTTGGAGATTATATCTTATATTAGGCTTTTAGCTTCTCATTTTGAAAATACTTGGGAAAAAAAAGAACTCAAAAGATAATTATCAAATTTGGACAACAAAATACTACACAAGTTTCATACAGTTCTGGTGGCAAACTTCAAGGCTTTTGAAGAAGTTGGCAAACATTTTCAGGATACAATTTAAAGTCATAATTTTTTATATTGACTGTAATCTTTTAAAACAATTAAACATCATCTTTGCTGGAATGTCACTACATGATGCATCCGGAAGCACAGAGGTTGCTTTCATATCATTAGCTGCCTTTTACTTCATGCAGGAGGTTGCAATTGACCTATTCTACATTTTGTGGATTGCGGGGAAGGGGGGAGGCAGGAGCAGCCATCTTCAACTCAACTACCATCTCATTCGGTTTTTCAGCCAAAAAATGGCAATTCATTAGGTAGAAATGAGTCACAGCCATGAGATGAAAAAGTATTACCATGTTCTTGTAATTTTTCAATTAACCATATGTACTCAATAAGTTTCACTAATATATGTAGACAGATCAGATGTACATATTATTGTAAGGTTTTGGTGAGGGATATTTTTCAGCAATACTGTTTTTACCATACAAAGAACACTCATTTGGTTGCCCCATGACTGCAGCACATTTCATGAAGAAAACAGAAACTAATAATTGAATTTCAAGTTTGATATGTTCCCCATAATGGGATACAGAAAAACTCTTCCACTATTTATGTACAACATCTAAGGGGAAAAACCTTTTACTACCTATGAATAAATTCTAACAGAAAAGCATTATACATAGTACAAATGACAGGCTGTTTTGCAGCATTTATTTTTTAAATTTTGCTGGCTTTAAGGGCTCATTAAACACAATGTTGGCTTTATGTAGAGGAAACAAGCAAGGTTCTTTTTGCCTATCGAGCTACTGTGTAATACAGATAGTTCAAATGCAAGTCTGATACAATTCAAGCACTTATCAGCACTTATTAACAAAATGTTAACTTTCAAGATGATTTACCTCACCAATTTAACCATTTAAAATTAAAGCTCTGATAATATATATAACGAATAAACAAAACTATATTTATCCATTGTTTACATATATTGTCACAGAATACAAAAAGGGTGCATGAATACACAAATAGTTCTTTCCAATGTTCTGAACTAATAACCTGCTGTTTCCTGTGTCACATGATGTTATTTTAATCTAAACTTGAAGTCTGAAAGTATAACTGTATCTAAACCAATCAAAACTTTGCTAAGAAAAATAATTCTAAAATAAAAGCTGTATAAAGACTACAAAACTAAGTATGCTTTTCAGAAATCCCAAGGTCAATTTTGGGGAATCTTAGCCACCATCCAAAATGGAAAAGAACCATTTAAAAACGATCAAACTTCTAAAATCTTTCTGCAAATTTCCATTTAACTTCTACATGCCTGTAAAGTTGGTAAAAAAAATTATGGTCCAATCAGAATACATTGGTATCCATTACTCTAATGCATAAGGTTTAAATCATTATTATTAAAAAAATTATAACTGTGAACATTAGTTTCCCATGTGAATTATTTTCATCTTTCTGTTCTTCACTTCTGCCTTTACCTAGACCCTATTTAAAGTTTTTGACTGGTTTCATGTTCTTTTTTATTTATACCCATACTCAGTACCAGTAAATTATACTGAGTAAATACTTTTTGCCTATGTCCAAAAACAAAAAATAAATTAAAGTGTTATCTCTAAAACTCATCTTTTTTTCCAGAATTTTGTGTGTGACTTGCATCTCTATGAATAGAAGGAAAAGTTCAAATGGAAATTCCTCTAATCCAATGACACCCATTTTTTTTCTGAAAAGTTTACACAGTAAAATTGCTCCTGAAAGACCACCTGTCTTAACAGAACATATTCTCAGTGCAGATGTATTGATTATAGTGTTTAACTTTTAAAGAGAGACCACCTATCTTGAAAGGCCAATAATATTTGCCAGAAGGGGTGGTTTTTCAAGAGAGATTCTAATGTACTTGAAACCAATTATGAGAGCAAACAATATATAAATGTAGTGTACACTTGGTTTATTCAAGTGATGTTAAAAAAAAAAAGTCCTGGAAACTGGCATACTGATTATCATTTTGTACATAATGTAAATACTGTAACACTCTAACAAGTTTGAACATCTCAAAAGATCCACTCATGTTCACATCAAGATATAAAAAAAGAAAACTGAAAGAGGGCTTATACTGTAAACTCTTGCCCCATTGTCTAACACTTTTAATGAACAAAGAACTCCAGCTTGGGCTCAAAGTTCCCAAATTGACGTTCTAATACAGCAGATCAATTTAAACACACAGCATCCAGGAAAGGCATTTCTTTTTAAAAAAATTCCAAAACACCCTTTTCACTCAAAAGGTTCACTTGAAAATGATAGAATAAAGTCTAAATTGGATCTACGGGCGATTATTCCACATTAAGATTGCCGTCCCTAGAAATCTTAATTTTTTTTTTTTAAAACCCAAGTCCATCTTCTATACTACTAAAATATTTCAGCTGCAAGTATGGTCTGTATTTTAGTATAATAGATTTATGGGGGTGGGGGTGGACTCTGGGGGTGGGTGGTTGGTTTGGGTCTGGGCTCTAGTTTCTTGCTTGCAAAATTGATGGACAATGTTTGGTCTCATTAATATGACAAAAAGTGAAAGAATAAGATTTAGCAAATATCAGATTTAACATTAAATATAAATGGAGATGTGTATGGCCTGCAAAAAGTATTTCCCATCACAATCTGATTAAATTCAGGCATTAATACTACACAAGCCTTTGCTAGAACATGCTGTTAGTATTTACAATGAATCAAAATCTCCATTTCACATGTAATTTGGGTTTATTTGTTCAATACAACTGGTTTGTTCCACAATACTGAGCAAAACTAATTCACTGTTAGAATCCAATCTGATTAGAATCAGATCTCCGATGACCTATGTGAAGATCTGACGACTGCTTAGGGGTCATGTTCTGGTGACCTATGTTATTAACATAATCACTAATTTCATCAGCCAATCAGATGAAGTCTTATATTTTCACATTTGGGAGACTGAGCAGTTAAGTCGAAGAGCATCAGTGTGTGCCTATCAGATTAACTTTCAAATTTTGAAAGCTGCATTTCCACTGGCTAACTCAAAGGCCACCTGAATATGACCCCTAAGCGGTTGCATTCAGATCTTCACCCAGGACAGTGGAGATCTAATTTTAATCAGATTCTGTTAGAATCCAGACATGATGCTTTGATTGGCTAATCATAATGTCATTCTGACCTGACTGCCATTGTGACGTAAAAACCGCAAAAACAATTAAAGTGGGCTTTGTGCATGGAGATACCTTTGGGGTCCATGGCCAATGCCATGTTAGCAGATACCAAATTATTTAACACCCACTTTAATATGAAAAATTCTTTCTACCTACTGAATTCAGGGTGTAAAAAAATATATATATACATGAATATATTTTGTCAGCGCAATCCGATACCAACTACTGCAATATAAAGGCGATTCCAGCCAATGAAGATTCTATTCTACAGTATATTTTACTATAAGCTTTGGTAGATTTATGTTGTCTGTTTCCTTAAGTCTAAAATTTTACACTATCAATCGGCTTCTCAATCATTTGCAAACAATTCCTGATAACTGTTATCTATTTTCACAACATCAGTGGATTTCTTGTCCACTATATCCTTCATTACCATTCCCACAAGGGTTTGTAACATACTTCACACTGTCACAGTATAGTCTATGTATAAAAATCCATGATACATCGTGTGTGAAATATGTTACATGCCTCTGCAATCATTACCAATTTTGGCAATAAGCCAAAAACTTTAGTGCAGTCTGCTCAACATCTTCCAAAGAAAATCAATGACAGAGACTTCTGATGAACTAACCAATCAAATATCACATTACACTTGGTTTTTAGACTGCACAGAGTTCATTGTGCAGGTACAGACTATTGTGTGTTTTGGCGTCAATGAAAATCTGGAACATAGAAAAAAAAGATAAAGATGTGGAATTCAGAATTCCCACATCTTTGATATAACTGTTTAATTTTCTTATGGTGTAAATCCACACAGTACTTGAATGTATTAATCCAACAGCTTCCAAAATGGCTTCATCAAATGCTAAAGTCAGATAAATGTAAGGCAGATTATCAAGACTTATAATGCATGAACTATGAATTTTTATTTCTTGATCCCATCCTTTGTACATGTGCTACCATTACACACTAAGTTGTTTATCAAGATTAAAATTCAAAACTGAGGTACAAAACACTGGTCATAATTGTATTGGGCACAAATTATTCTGCATTGTTAATAAATATCCTCTCAATTCCTCCATGGGACATCAAGTACCTATTGTTCCAATAAGGTCAGAAGCTTGTGTAACAATAGGAATCTGTACTCCATCTTCATTAGAATGAATGTCAATGTGAGTCTTTCCATTTCTTTGCTGTGAACCACGATAATTGTTCGATTCTTTCCCTCCTGGAACAAACACGCCTCCAGATCCTCTCTGTCTGTTTAAAGCATGCCGATGTCTTGACTCGTATAAATATTTCTGCAAAAATAATTTTTTATAAGTAAAATGGGCTTTTCTGAGAATACTTATTCAGCTATAAAATATTAAAAATAACTCTCACTGCCTCTCAAAGCCCTAATGCAGGTTTTGCCAACTGAAGTCTATATATTCATGTGAGCAAGCAATTTTCAAAAACATAATTTGCTTCTCCAAGAATACCAACTTTGCCATTAAAAAGAACAAATAAATAACCTTACTAGGACTTGGAGAAGTAATTATATTTATTTTTAATCTTTTAATGTTATTGTTTGTGTGTGTGATTTGGATTTTAAAAGATTTAATAATTTTTCAGTCATATCGCTACAATATCTACAGTGTGGCAGTTTAGAGTGATGTCTAGCACTTAGGCATCATGGTGCAGACATTTAGTATGATGCCCCCCCTCCCTGTCACATTATTCTGACACTAACCTCCTAATGCTGAGCTGAATGTATTTCTAAATGTAGTGGCATGAATTTAGAACTACTAGAATTACTAATTTTTCAAAAAGATTTTACTTCATTCAGTTCAGGCACCTGAAATGTACATTATATGTGCACCCAATGTTTAATAGTTCTCTACCATTTTTCTTTACTGACAACAAAATCAAAAAACTGCTTTCTAAATTATGTGATGTAGAACTCATGCTCTTCTGTGAAAATCATTTAATTTCTTTCAGCCATGTTGGCCTCGACATTTGACCTCAAAATCAATAAACTTTGTTCTTACCCCATGAACAAGCCATCCACAATGTATGTACCAGGTATGTGATGTAGAACTAATGTTGTTATGAGGAAATACAGGTGTTTTATCAATGATACATAAAAAGTACAGGATTACAAAATCACTGACTAAAATTTGTTCTTTTAGTCAAATAGGTTAAAAGGGTGTGGAAGTCAGCCAAATACATCACCTAACACAGTTTCATATTTTCTGAGATGATTAAAATTCAGTTGGTCGGTTGGTTGTATTTATGACACACCAGCACTGTTAGGCTATTTAGGGCCATACAAAAGGTTATACCTAGGAATATTTAAAAGTGGTAAAAAGTTTCCTATCAATCAGTGATATGAAACCAAACAGCTGAAAGTAAAATGATAATATGGATATGGCAACAAACAAATAAAGCTTCCTGATCAACAGGGAATGTAAAATGGTTTATGTTAATGAAGACAGGTGAAAAGTTATTAAAAATAAGGGAAAGTATATACTTTACATAAAACTGTTCAAGGTGGTAGCATAAAAGTTATAGCTTGTAACAAATGTTTGTTTCTTTCATGAATTCTATAACACATACAAGTCAAAGAGTTCCTTCATGTCATGCACACTGTAAATACTGATCCTGTTAAAATTCAGCATATGCCAAGATTATTAATCTCTCAACTAATAATATTATGAGATACGTTGGGTACACTTGCACAATTCATTGTAGACTATATAAGATCAGGACAATGGAGTAAAATAGACAGTCCATGCATGGTTTCTAGGGCTTACCCTGTACTTTTGACTGTACAGTGGAGGGGACTGATCTCAGGGTGTCATTGCTTAACTCTGGCATTCAAATGTATTGGATTAGAAAGCTATGATCATAAAAAGGTCTAGAGTAAGATCCCAGTGACGTTGTGTCCTAAAGGAACTTGGCTGCTTTCTAACGAGGTGATAGTGTTCTAGTCATACCCACAGGTCAATGAGGCAGTGTCATCTGTCTTGTGGTAAAGGGTAAATACTCCACAAGGGATATCAGAAAGAACAACCATGGAGAGCTATTTTTGTGGCCTGTTTTCTGACCTCATCCATCTGGTATTAAAATAAGTGGTTAGTAGATAGTGGGTGGGATCTGAGGATGGCATTACAATGGTCTTTATGCAGCATGCATACGGAAAGGATTGCATCTTTTTCTACATTCTAGTGTCAAATGGATGCTATGGCATTAAGTGGGCTGAGCAGCTGTACTGTTTATACATGAAAATTACTATCAGATGTAGAGGTGTCTAGGCTATATACCTTCAAAATAGAGTGGAATGGCAAGGGAAACTTTGGTGAAAGTAGCAACAACTGGTGAAGCATTGTGTTGGAAAATTGTTAGTGAAACCAGGAATCTGACCATGCTAGTATTATACAGACATTCCCCTGGGTGTCACCAAAAGGTCTGTAATGATTATATGATGAGAAGAGCCGAGTTATTTTGAGCCAGTACTGTTTCACAACTGAGCCAAGATCAATGATCAACCTATCTCATGCTAATCCATGATGCTTCAATGGGTCTGGCAATGTTCATCCACCTACTCCGGTATGGTTATACTGGAGCTTGCTTGCTAACATTTGGTGCCTAAATCTGATTATTGAGAGAACAATCACCAACATCAGTACCAGGGTCTATATGACATAAAAAATACAATCGGATAATCAATTAAACGATATACAATTAGGAAATGAAACCATACTCAATATGACATGTAAACTTAACTCAACCAAGCAACTGGTTCTTTGTAGTGGAAAAGAACTTGGTCTATCATACTAAGCTCCTCTGTTCCAGGAAAAAAACAAGCAAAAAGTTTTATCCTGGATAAGTATGAATATTTTCCAGATACAAAAATATTTCTTCACCTTCAGAAACCAATATCAGCTGACCATAATGTAATATAGATTACTTAGTTTAAGAATTTTTGCAATTAAAGTTGTAAGTAGACCTTACTGAATATACTATTATCTATTCCATTATCATCATCATTATTATTATAACAATTATCATTATGATAAATAATTTACTTGCTTTAACATCAGATCCAACTGCATAGACAGAGATCTGTCATCACGTAATGCACCAGCAGATCCGAGATTATGGAGTCTGTTAAGACTAGTCAGTAGAACAAATATCTAAGACCCTGATCTACTGATTTATTATGTGAAGGCAGATCTGAGTCTATGTTGTAGGCAACTGTCCTAGATTTATCACTGAGTATATACAGTAGATGTTTATACCTGTCTCTCCTTTGGAATTTTCCCTAAGGCTTCAAGTTTTGCTCTTGCTTGTCTTCTTTTCAGAATGCGATGATACTGTTTGGCATTTACATACAGAGGTTCTTCCCCAGTGTCACCAGGCTGGAAAAGACACAACTTTTAATATAGACACAAGTAACAAGGGCTCCGAAGAGCATTCTGTATTGCCAACAAACTGTCATGATGCATTTAACATAATTTATATAACTATATGAAAGAAATATGAGGGCTACTAGAATTTAATTTTTAAACACGGTAAACAGAAAAGAAAGATGGGGGCAAATGGAATTTTTTCTAAGCATAAGGTACACCAAAAAGAAACATGGGGGCAACTAGAATATTTTTAGTAACCACAGGCTACACACAAAAGAAACATGGAGGCAACTAGAATTAATTTCTTTTTTTGCATAAGCTACACAGAAAAGAAACAGGAAACTATAATTTAATTTTAAGTACAGGGTGCACATAGAAGTAACATGAGGCAACTAAAATTTATTTATTTTTTAAACACAGGGTACACAGAAAAGAAAGTGACAACGAGAGCAAGGTCACTTATTTTAGTGTTGTCATTTCTGTTTTATATTAAAGGTACTGTATGCAACATTTATCTGGTCTATTGTTCCAGTGCTTTTCTTTTACAGACTGCAAGTCCCTAGTACTAAAAACTGTTTTCAATTGTGAATTTTGATTTTATTTTGTTGGGTTCAAAAAGTTAAAATAATCAAAGTATTCAAAGTACATGTGACTTGCAGGTTTCGGACAAAACCACTAGGGCCAGATATCTCCAACCATCTTGTATTCCAATATGAATCACATTAATTGCCCTCAAAACATTATATACTGCAACAGTATTACATACATACACTGTAGATGGTACAGGAGTGTCATGTTTATAAAACAAACATCTCATGTATCTTTGGAGGATGTGCTATAATTCCCTGAGAAAAAAAAAAATTTCCTCTCTGGATAAGTATGAGTTATGTCCCTTTGCATATCTTGATGGATCTTTAAAGTTCAAAAAGTCAAAAGAGATCAATACAGAAGGTACCTTCTTATTAAAAAAACTTTTCTAAGTAACATACAGTAAACATCAAGTTATGTGTTGTGTGATGAAATCATACATGCCAAAAATCTAAATATAATGAAAACTACATTTTTTCTTCCTTTTCTTATTATTGCTAGTTTTACAACTGCTGCTGCTACTATTACAACTACCATCCTGCTACTACTGCTACCACCACTATCACTAATGCTATTATGCAACCATTATTCTCTTACCATTGCTATCTGCTGACCCATGGGCTGTGATGGCAAATTGATGACCTGAATACCTAGAAAGCAAGAACAAAACATTTACAAGACAGGTAACAACAAAATATGTACATGACCTGTATGTTAAGCCCACCCCTGCTCTATATTCCAAATTCAGTGAGTATGTGATACAAAGGTACTGAGATAAAAAAAAAAGTAAAAAACAAACAAAAAACATAAAACTGGAGTTTATTAAGATAAAATATACAAATGAATGCAAGGACATGAAAACAAACACCAAAATGATCATTATATAAACCTTTCTGCCAAGGTCATTGTAACAAAAATCTGAGAGCGGAAACGTGAAATGACTAGTCGACCACATGACAGCAATTTAAAACAAAACAAGAAAAAAAAAAAGAAAAAATAGTTTTGCTGCAACTTCAGTGAAAATTTGTAATATATACTAAGAATTTTTTTTTTTAAAAATTGTCTTAATGTTCTAACATTATTTGATGTTGCTGCAGCAATAATAAGCGGGTAAAAAACATCTCAGCAATAACAAAATTTGAAAGGTGGCCACAGTGGCAGCCACATTGGATTTAACATGGGCACCAATGAGCAGCAACAAGATCTTCAAAATTACTTCCACTTTGCCATACTCGATTTCATATTGACATCATTATCATTTATGACCAACTAGACATGATTAGTAATCTTTTGGTGAAAGCCTCATCTCACCATGACTACGTTTTAGAGCTGCAGTGATCACTAGATTTTCAAGAGTTGTCATATCTGATGTCAGATTTGGCCCATATCTTGATTAAAGGTCTAACAATGCATATATATATAAGAAGTCTTCACAAGTGATCAAGTGAAAAAACACAAAAAACATGTTGCTATAGCCATCCATCGAGGTGTAGTGATAGGATTTTCAAGATGACAATATTGGATGTCACATCAGCACTATTTTTATCTAAGACCAACTAGGTATCATAAGAAGTCATGTGTTGAAACCCCATGTTGATACGGCTTTCCATTCAGGAGTAGTGACAAGTTTCTCAAGATGGCTGCAATGGTGGCTATACCGGATGTCAGACTGGAACCATTTTCATTTCAACTAACCAAACATTATTAGAAGTCTTTTCTTGAAAATCACATGTGATATGACCATCCATATAGGAGTTGCAGGAGTTTCAAGATGGTTGGTGTGGTGGTTTTACTGGATGTCGGATTGGCAACTTTTTTATTTCTATCTTGATCTAGAGGCAAAAGTGTATATATAAAGTTTATGGCAATCTTCTAAGTTATTTCATAGGAGTAGTGATGATAAACTTGTACTAACAGGCGGATGAACAACGTGCCATCGCACATGCTCTTCTGGTGTATGACCAGATGAGTTAGAAATACAAAAATAAAAGAAGGATAAAAAACATACTTACCCTGAGGAAGTTGTACTGGTTTGTTGTTTGCATCAACTAATACAAATGAAGTCTGCCCATTAACAGTAATCTGGTTTAAAAATAGCATCTGGGGAATTCCAAGTGTGGTAGCAGCATTACCAGGTACAACCGCTTGTTGTTGTTGCTGTGATTGTTGAACCTAAATAAGTGAATAATTCATATATAATGTTAAAACTCATGCAAAATAAAATGAAAATCTTACATACACGGAAGCTAAAATCATTCATATAACCATTCTTGATGCATTCTTTGGCATCATAATCAAAAACATATTTAAAAAATGTACATTTTGTACATTTTAACAAGTAGCAGTCTAAATCAAACCAATACTATCTATAGCTGCAAATGGAAAATAAAATCACATAACATTGACCTATGTGCATTGCCAGCAGGCAGTTTCAGATTAATTCATATAAAAGGAAGTAAAGAATCAGTCAAATGAAAAAAGTATGAATTTTAAAATATAACTGAAAAACACATGTAGATAAGATTGTAGCAAAAATACTTAATTTAAGGACAGTTCTAATCTCAGTTTTTTTAATAACCTGATAATGCAGCTCTGAAAAGGGAGAAAGAAAACTTTGCTAATACAAGTATTTAAAGGTCCCATAAAACAAAATCTTGGGAGGATCAGTTAATGAAAGATTTAATATTGTGAAACCTGCTTCAGTCGATATGTATAAAATGACATACACATAAACCATTTTCAACCTGTACATACAGGAGACCTGCCCATAAATTATGCAATTTTGTAGCTGTACATACAGGAGACCTGCCCATAAATTACGCAATTT
>QKMX01366090.1:0-13915 GCA_003401595.1 Venustaconcha ellipsiformis | reverse complement strand
ATATATATATCACTATTACTTTTATCAATATTTGTAAATGATTTTGATGAAACGTTTGCCATCCTTCAAATTGAAGATATTGGCATTGATATGATTTGGCTTTAATTAATTTATACGCTGATGACAATGTCATATTTTCAGATTCACCAGAAGATCATCCAGCCGGGCTAAATTATATAAACGATTATTATGCTTAGTGGTAACTTTGCTTATAATCTCAAGAAACAAAAGTTGTGATCTCATGAAATGTAGCACTCTACCTAAAATATTGCATTCACTTGCTGTAATGTAGAACCAGAATTTGTAATTTGTTGTATATATATTGTTCTTAGTAGGACATCTAGTGGTTTATCTTGAAAACCACATACAGCATTGGCGGGATAAGCTAAAATAAGGATATGCTTTCGTGAAAAAGCTCCTTCATAAATTAATATCCTTTAAAACAAGTCATGAATTTTTTTGACAGAACAATAAAACCTATCTTACATTACTGTTGCCAAATTCCGCTCTTTATCCGGACTACATATATTGAAATGGAGGGAATATCCACTTTTTATGGATTAGCGATATGTGGCTGTTTTATCGCTGACATCCAACTGTATTTATACAAGGCTCATAGTAATAAAAAAATTATGCTGAGGTATCTTGCTATTGTTGCTGCTTTTCTGGTGCTGTACTCCTCTCTATTCACCAGTTACACTATCTGAACTCGCCGATCTCATTGCCATGGGGATAATGTATCTTCGTTTGAAAACTTCCATTTCTTCATCAAAGTCTTTTTCAGGAAAGAATGTTCTACTACATAGGCTTTTTTGATTTGATTGTTTTTAGTTTGATCATGATCCACTCTTTGTATATGTGTGACTTGTAACTCGCCAGTAGATAAGTTGCTTTGGTTACTTGTCTTGAAAGGTTGCACATAAAGGTGGAGCATACTACGGAAACCTTTCACTGTATACAATTAACTAATGTGGGAATTTATTTCCCTACCAACCCCAGTTTATTTACGTTCTACCCACCCACAGCCATAGTCCTGGATCCGCCCAGGATAAAATTTCATTTTGTATGTAACAGTATCATAGATCTCCAAGCGTTTCAAGTTTAAAGTGTTGCATTATGTATATACCGGTAATAGTTATGTAATATTTTGCAATCGTTCAAGTTAAAAATTAATGAATTTTCTATTGAATATTACATCTGTTTATTTAAACCTTTTAAATTATCCATCCATTGTATTTGTAAATGTATTTTATACAATATACTGTTACATTGTTTCCGTCAACTTTTTGTCGCCGAAAGGAGAACAAGGCATTTATTGTTAACTACTATCTTAGAAAGCGGTAATTAAATTTATACCTTTTTCTGCTTAATGTACATATAAATAAGTAATGATGTTAATTAGAAATCATACTTTCTGTTTAATGTGAGTATAAATATGTTATTAATTAGAAATTATGCTTCTGCCTAGTTTACATATAAAGAGGAATGTCATTAATTAGAAATTATGCTTTTTGCTTAGTATATTGGGAAAATCTTACATTTACGCGTGTGAATGTGTGCTGCAATGTCACAGATCTGGGAGATGAGATAAGGATGTAAATATTTCAACGTTTCTAATAATGCACATATGAAAGGCAGCGGCATGTTACCTTTAGTAACAGCCGATCAACTCCTTGCAAACCAACGATCTATCAATGAAGAAATGTACAAGCATGTTGAAGAAAGTTCTTCATACCGAGTCGCTTCTGATTTGCTGAATGACAAGGAATGAAACGTATAATGAAAATTTGCATAAAGTGAAGCATTTGTGTTTACATCGTCTTGGGCTGTTCAGAGCAATATTTGATCCAATTATTCCATAAAGTAATCAACAACATAATATTATTGCGTGTTATTTTGGTAACGCGTTTCAGAAATTTCCGTTGAAGATCTTTAGATGAACCAGGTTCTTCTAGATGGTTATTTGTTGCATTTTGCACCAATGACTGTGTTGCAATGTCAAATGACTGCGATAACGTAGGCTTTGTCATCAAACAAGGGTAATAAAGAGTTAAAGTAGGCTTGTCATCAAACAGGGGTAATAAAGAGTTAAAGTCGTCTTTCCCTCTGTCTCTCTCTCTCTCTCACTCTCTCTCTCTCTCTCTTTCTATCTCTCTCTCCAATATAACCTTGAATAAATAAATATCACCATGTGCTACTCTATATATACTCATGAGAAAAAAATCTAGCTATACTCGTCCATTTTAATAAATGTTGAAATATATCGTTATTTTGCCTAGTGTGGAAGTGAAACAAGAATGCGCTATTTCTTGCTACTAAAATCAAAGCAGCGCTAGGTCTGAATGTGACGTGTTAACATAGGCTATCCTCTGGCTACACCTGCACTAGATCCAGCTGAAGACATCTTGACTGGAAAATGTACATGATAGTCTACATGTATTTTCACATGGCTTTGAAAATATCGCTGTACGCCGAACGGGATTCCGTTAGGCAATTGCTAGACCTGGTTGGCATGTCATTTTGAAACTTGAGTTGTCATAGAAAATGTATCAACGAAGCTACATGCTTCATCGACGGTACCGTCATTGCCATGTTTGAGGCTTTATTGACACAGGTATAACCCACAGTCAATTCAAGTTATTTGTAGCATATTCTTCTTACTATTAGGTCATTCCATTTTAAAATTCTATCACAACTAGTAAGCAATATAATCAAAAGAAACAAATTTCTCGTCATATTCTGAAAACTGAACCATGCTAGCATAACTTTAATTTTGAAAGAGAATTTGCATAACTAATTTTCAAGCTCTTCTTCATGTGTTATTATTTATTATGTTGATATGGGGCTTTGTAACCTAGTAGTACTATTCATCATGTACGCATTATTTGTAACATAGTACTATTCATCCTGTTCATTTGCTTTGTAACCTTGTCTAGGTATTCATCATTTCGTATGGGGCTTTGTAACCTTGTTTTATTATTAATAATGCTCATGTGGGACTTTATAACGTTGTTATGCTATTCATCATGCACATGTGGGACTTTGTAACCTTGTTTTACTTCTCATCTTGTTCATATTCTTTTTAATCCTGTTGTACGTTATGCTTGTTATATCTCGTAACATTGGTTTGCTATTGATCATATTCACGTGTTTTGTAATCTTGCTGTACTAATCGTGCTTTTAAGCACTTCGTACCCTTGTATTAGTCTTTATGTTCGAATGCCTATTAATCATGTTGTAGGTTGTACATACAAATCATACTCATTTGGGGTTTGTAACCTTGTTTTACTATCTTCATGATGCCCAAATGGGGTTTTGTAACCTTGTTGTGCAATTCGTTGTCATGTTCTTACGGGAATTGGTAACTTTCTTGTATTATCATCTTCATATGTGTGGTTACATTCTTGCACTACTGATCATGATCATAAAGGTTTTTGTAACTTTGTTCTTTTATTCATCATGCTTATATGGGGCTTTGTAACCTTGTTGTATTATTACCTTCTGGCACTATTCATCATGTTCATATGGGGCTTTGTAATCTTGTTTTATTATAACCTTCTGGAACTTTTTAATCATGTTCATATGGCGTTTTGTAACCTTGTGGTATTAAAGAATATAGAGAATATCTTCGTTTCGTTTAGTAGATAAAAGGAAAATTTCTAAACTGAAGTGTAAATGTTTCATTGTCACGATGGACGATGCGAATTGTTTCACATTCACGTGTGAAGTGTCTCCTTTAAGCTACCTAAAAGATGTAGATTTCCATTTTAATTGTATACTTTAAAGCACTTTCACAGCTTTTCATTGTTCTCGATTCAAGTTCAATGCGATAAATGACTTCATCACTACAGCTAACAAAGAAGTTTAGAAAATTTACAATATTTTAGGAATGCATCTTTGTACAAGTTTAATTCGTACTTATAACGATTCAAGTTGTGTTTTGTTACAGACGTTCCATACGATAATGCAGATACTTTAAGTTTCCTTAACAATTTTGTTGAACTGACTGATATGATGAACATAGACGGGATACGAAGTACCCTAATAACAATACAGATCTGTATCGTCGGACACACTTCAAGGAGTAACATCCTTATCTTAAATATTCTACTGATCATGTGTTTATAGCTACATATATTTTCGCTTTTTCTTTTGTTTATTTCTATATTCAACGCACATTATGTGGCCCTGACAAAATTATGGTCTAGTTAGGTAATAAAAGCAGCATCCATAGTCCCTTAATATCGGTTTCAAATCAATGCTATCTTCTCTCACTTTTTCTCCATCCTTTTCAAACATAAATATGACCAAGATGAGAGCAAACAATCACTACTTATGAAACTTTTATCTCCTTACTTAATCAAGGGTTTTTAATTCAAACCTGCTCATTTTGTCGTTGAATGTAACGTAAAAGGTACGATATGGTTGAGACAGAACATCCAATGTAACAGTTAATTTTTGAGTGGCTCTGAATATCGACGAAAAACAGGTCATGTATGTTCAGTATATGACAATTTTGCTCGGTTTTTGTGGAACACTATTTTTAAAAAGTCAATAATTGAAGTCAACTTGGGGATAGGAAGTAGAGTTATGTGTCGAGTGGGAGACAAAATGACACTTGGTAGACTATGGAAATGTAACATGGGAATGACACTTGGGAGACAGTGAGAATTTTAATTGGGAATGGCACTTAAGGGCATAAGAGAAATTTAACATCGGAATTGCAGTTGGGAGAAAATGGTAATTTAATATCGGTGTCCTTATAAACCCAATGCATGACGTAGTTTGGGTTATAGAGACAAGTGTTTATAGGGAAATACGAAACATAGAACATACAAATAAAACAAACGCACGTATGATTACACAACACAAAGACAAAAATTATTTTTGAGAAAAATGTATATATTTTCAAGGATATTTAGTCTGAAAAGAACCGATGAATTATTTTATTACTTTCACCCAGTCCTCCAATTATTTCACCATTTCTTCAGTTTGTCTAGTATTGTTCCTTTCCTTTTATCTTCTTCTGGGATCTAGTTAGGATGACTCGTTGCTTGAAACTTGTCCTGCACATACATCCAATTTTTACTCGGTTGAATTCGTCCCGTTTCTCCTTATTTTCTTTATCTTTTCTTTCCTTCGCCCATGTAATATTGATTGTTATCACTTCTTCTTATATTACTTTCCTTACAATGTTCTCAATTCTTTTTAAACTATATGATCTCCATATCACACTACTTAATGGCGGGTACGTCAAATATGTGCAAGTCTCTATCCATTTTAAAATATTTTCAAGTAGTCACCAAATATACGGCCTCCTTAAATTTATAAAAACTACACTTTACAACGACTTTCAATCTTTCCATCTTCATCTCTTCCTCCCAACATACCTATTTGACAACTTGCCTTTGCTTTTGTTATAGCTGCCTCTTACAAATTTGTCGCAATGTCTAGACTGGCTGAGTACCACCAATAGGCAACTATATTGTCTAGAACATACTCAGCCTCTACCACCAAAGAAATACATCCATGCAGAATCATTTTTGTTTTTGCAAATTGATCAGTTTCTTTTCTAGAGATCTGTTGGCTATGAAAAGGGTTTTTACTGCTCTAGTGCACCTTGTTATGTCAGCATGTCCCAGGTCGAGCACCACACAGCGGCCACTCCAATCATTCTCCCAAACCACATTCCACGTTGGGAGTTCAGCGGTTGGATGTCCTGTTACACCCATCAACCCCAATCCTCCGTTTGAGGGACTCTGAAGGCACTTTCCCTCTTAATTCGCCGATGTGGCTGTCGATGTTTTAACAGAAGTTATTGTGGTTCTTGCGGGAAGCAATCTTGACGCTGTTTCTCCAAATGCAGGTCCCACTTTTCAAAGTGAGTGACAGCGAACCTTTGTTTTGGTGGTTATCGTTGTGATGGATTGCGGCGTCCTCGCCAAAACCTTGAATTTGCAGTTCCACTGCATTATTAAATAGGCCAGAACCATAGTTTTCTTTTCCTTTTCTTCCTTCTATTTATCTTCTTCTTCTATATTCCCCGCTTCATGTATTGTCTCCACGGACAGCTCCTTCTGTAGTCTGTTTATCTTTTCAATTTTGACACTTGAATTAGGGTAGCCAGACTGGCGAACGATTTGCATAATATGCCTGAAGAAATGACGCGAGAGAAAATACGATCACACAAACGCAATCCTCTACCACGACCCTAATATTGAAAACATTTTAGTCCACGTCATCCTAAAAAGATTGACTATGAAAGTTCTGTATCTGGCCGACTAAGTATTTAGAGACAAAATATATGTTTTTGGGGTGTGGGGTGTGGATCGGGAGAGTTATATAAATATTTGGCATTATTTATCCGATGAGTTTTGAAAGGCAATGTCAATGTTGAATTATATTTATTGCATACAGTATATGGGATGCATATTTTATATAAGAAGTTGTAACAATGTATGCCCGACCGCTTCTCCATACGAATACCTTTATCTCGAGAGAACTGAAGACCCAGAGGACGCATTTTACCGTGAGAACAGAAACCAATGCTTCTAAATCTAGGCCCAGATAAAATTGATTTTTTGTTTTGTTTTCAATCCAATTAAGTTAGACGAGTGGAAATAGTTCTATATTTTGTCAAGAAAATATCCGAGCTAGGAGAGGAGGAGAGGGACTCAGCAAGAGGCGACAAGCGCCAGTTGAAATACTGAAAGCCTTGGTCGTATTCTAATCAAATTTAGTCCAGTTATTATAATGGACAATTTAAAATACCAATAATGTGTAAGCCGCCTATTCAATTAACCGGATATATTAAGTCAAACAATTTCATTAATTGATTCACACATTGTAATTTGAATTTAGTGTACAAAGTGCACTTTTAATTCCCAAAATAATCTCAACCAGTTTAGTCCAAGCGACGCATTGTTATGTTTGTATCGCACAGAAATACAATGAGGAAATAAATGCAAGAAATCTCAATCATACGTCGGGTCTTTTCGTTCGCGAATCGCCAACATGGATCTTCTTCCGGACATTGACAATTTTGATCTATATAAGCTACATCTCACAGATAGCTATATTCCGGAGTTTCTTCGGTGGCTTTCTCATCACATGTAATAATGTCCGACCACAGAAATTCTCGCTATTTTTTATGTCGCTTCGCAAAGGCCAGTTGTAACTCTGATAGTTTCCCTCAAAGACCACCTGGTGGCTGCTTTCTTCTCTCACAGATGGTGATATTCCTCATCGATAATTAGTCTGCGATCTGTACTTGTTTCCATATTTTGTTCTGTCGATGGTACAACCTCTCACAGTATTTGTTATGAGATGGTTGGTAGGCTTAGTCTGCAGTATGCGTTCCGCGTTATCGTAGCCACGATCCGTTACTATTCTTGGCTAGTCGTTGGTTGCATGTAACAGCACGTGCATCCTGCTCTCGGCCTCCACCCTGTTCTCTATGAAGCAAGCACTCTTATGTTCTCTGCTCAACGTATATGCCTTGAATAACTGGATGTACTGTGAAATAGAATGAAATGGTTAGACTTTCCTTCATTCGTTTGTTGGATTAAGGTAACATTCGCCCAACAGGGCATCAGCGACCGGTTAATGCCCTCTAGTGGGACTGACTGACTTTTTTCGAGGGAGACGGGATAGTGCTCCATACCCCTACGCTTTAATGCACACAATGTATGCTGTTTGATTTAGCCAACAGGTCGTGGGACAATAAGTCCCTTTCAACCTGTGTGAAAGGCTATTTATGAGTGAGAATGGATCCAACACGCACTCGATGTAAATAAATGTCTGTATACTACAGAATAAGACATTTCGATGGATTGGGGAGTGTTCTTATGACGTCATCCCAGTTCCGTGCTTATTCGCTCATCGGGATACCTTATTTATAGAGTAGTGAGAATCGCCCCACGCACTCGTCTTTTAATGTCCGAATAGGCAGAGAGGAGAGGGACCCGGGAGGACACCAAACTCCAGCCGGAACGTACGTGAAATGCCAAAAATAGTGCTGTCAAATTCAACCCCGTTGTCTATTATAGTGGGTAATTCCTGTTACCAATTGTGTGTTAGCCATAATTGCAAATAGAGTCATAAATTTAGTTTTAATAATTTTCTATCTTATAATTTGTTTCACAGTTACATAGTGTATATATTTCTTATTTAAACCAATATAGAAGTTCTAAGAGACCATTTAAATCTTTTATAGTCATGTTAGAAATTGTGGTTTTAATTTAAAATGGTGGTCAAATGATCATATTAGGTTACATAGTGTTATCAAGTCGAGATTTCAAATCAAAATGAAATCTCTTAATAAATAGCAATATTTAATAGCCCTAAAATGGGCTGAGGTTACATCTCAGAAAACGGGTACAGTAACGGCTGAATTGAAGGGAGGCTGTATATCCTTCTATACTTCATAAATCTCTCAGGACCAAAAGTTTCCATTGATGATGTTTTGGAATTGTCTGAGACTGGACTCCGTACAATTTGAGCTCATTTATTAGCATCGCCATGATCGGTATTGCAGTCATTGAACTAATCTCCTGATATCTATGATGGATTCATTTTCATCTTCATATTTTTTAAAGAATTTTTCACCAGAGTTCTATCATAGTGAGCTTCTATGATTGTACGAAGATCGTCGGTGTTGTAAATAATTGCGTCAGCATTTTGTAGTTATTAAGACCCCATGTATCAAATTTGTCGGCCACGTAACTTAATACGCATGCTTGCTGATGCGTGACTAAATCAATCTTAGTTTGGTTTCTTCTTGTTTTGGGACTTTATGTCTCCCACTTGTTGTTTGCTTGTGCCTGGTAGTGTTCCAGTTTGTGGTTTGGCACCTATTGCTGATGACTTGGTTTTTAGTTCTTCTGAAACAAGTGTATACGTTGTTTTTTGTTGTTGTTTTTTTCTGGTGTACTTATCAGTTTTGGATGATGTGAGTTTTCCTGGGTTCAACTTGGTAGATATATTTTCAATTTGTTGTCTAGGTGGCGCAGCATTTTGAGACGAAGATGTTGATATCAAAAGCTTTATTTCTATTTTTATTGCTCTTCTTCTTGTTTTTACGGGAGTTAGGATTTCAGGCGGTACTGATCTTATTGAACGTGATTTTTCCCTTTCCTCGGTGACTTCAATTGCCATTGACTCGGTTACGCTCATTGGTGACTAATGTTCACCTCCTTGTCCCTCTTGTTAACCTCTATTCTAGTTTGGGTTAACATTTATGTTGCTCTCTCTGCAACTGGTGACATATTATTAGTTGGAGGTGATATTATTGTACTTATTTTCCTTTCATGAACGGGAGTCGTTGAAATGTCGACACTAAATGTCTCTCGTGGTTGCACAGTTGTGGTTTGAAAATTATACATTTGCTCCGTCTGTTGTGCGTCATTACGTCTTCCTGACGTCGGTCTTCTTTGGGGTCAATTTCTCCAATTATTTATACTGGCACCTATCCGGTTATTACTGCTGACATTATCTTTGCATATCAGCAATAGAGTTGTACGCCTTGCTTGGGCATATAGGCTCCATCCAGTAGTTATTTGGTGGTTGAGCCCCCTTGTTGCGAAGTTAGTGGAGAGGAGGAAGCGTCACGCAAGTCTTTATAACACTGATGCAACACTGAGTCTTTCGAGCTATGACTCTTAGCTTCATCCAGTTACTCTTCCAATTTTATTTCTTGGCTCATCATCGTGCATGCATCTTGGTGAATTCGGCTAGGATGATCGTCTTGAAATCCATAACAATACTCATGGGTCAGATGTGTTTTTTTTATAACCCAGGTGCTGAGCAAACAGGAGCGAATACTAGTCTAATGACTTCTCCCGAACTGTTGACTTCTGAGCAAACAGGGGCTTCTAATAGTTTAACCACATCTCTCAAACTGTCGACTTCTAGAGCATTGTCAATTTCTGCATTCATGATGACGTTCATCATGTTTGGCAGAACTTTTGCAAACTGAAGTTCCTCACGATGTTGGCTAGATATTATAGGGTGGGGATGTCCATCGTCGCTGCCCTATTCTGGAGTGAAATCAAAAGAACACAAAACGGAACCTCCTACATAATTGTCGTGCGAATGCGTGAATATTGCTGTTGCCTAACTGTCCCATAACATGGTACAGGGATACAAAAGATCTCAAGTAATTGTTCTGCCCAATTTTAGGTTTTTTGGGCCTGGCACGCCAGGTCTGGCCATCTCGATTGATTTCTTTATTATATATTCGTAAACTCAAAAGAATTTTGAGCGATGGTTCCGTTGAGAGCTTCATTGCTAACGATTAAACGTTTCGGTGTCTGTCTATAGAAAATATGATCTTCGAACTTGGTTCGTAGTCCACCGGCAATGGTGAATGGTAAATGCTTTTAATTCCACTCTTCGAATCAGATACTTGGCGGTCGCTCTGCTGAAAGTGTGACTGATGTCGTTTCCCAATTGAGGTACCACTTTCACGGAGCGAACGTGGAGTCGGGCTCCTTCGATTATGCATTTTACTAGTTCTTATTAGCCCAATTTTAGGTTTTTGGGCCTGGCACGCCAGGTCTGGCCTTCGGATCAGATACTTGGCGGTCGCTCTGCTGAAAGTGTGACTGATGTCGTTTCCCAATTGAGGTACCACTTTCACGGAGCGAACGTGGAGTCGGGCTCCTTCGATGATGCATTTTACTAGTTCTTATTAGCCATCAAATAGAAAACAAATACTTGTCTTGCAACCACATGTCCAAATGCAAATAAGCCATCAGTTATAAACTGAGCGCTTGTATGAATTTTTCAGCAGTCTCTAAATTTCACATTGTGAGGATTGTCATCATCTGTTGGGTCTGTGTCATCGAACTTCTCCGACGTATCAGGTTTCCATACTGCACTAACATCCAGATGATAATTCATGGCTTTTATGTCCGTACGTCAAGAGGTTCTTTTGGGTATAATCGATAAGGTAAATATCAATGCTTACTAATTTGTTAATCAAATACAAATCCACTTCATTGAACAACAAATGCATGACATTGTTGACGGTTTGCTACTTTGACATCAGCTCATGGAGCGGTGTCGTCCGTTTTGAGAACTTTGACTTTTCAGGAATAATTAACATTTATTGTAACAATGTAATCTTCGGTCTTTCCTTTGATTTCAAATTGTAAGGGGACTGCTGTCGTCAAAGACGAGATATGATGAAATTCTATACATTTAGATTCTTGCATTACACCATTGTGGGTAGTATGGCAAACAGTACAATTCTGACTTGGAAGATTCGCAAGAATCTCGATGCATCAAGTTTATCTTTAATAATCAAAGACTTCTATTCTCTAACTATTCTTCTTTTCTTAGTCTTTCTCGCAATCTATCCAAATGCTCTAGAGAGGCTTCCGCGTCTCTTACTGCCTTGTCCATGATGTGGAGTGAATGAAGCAACGCCTTGCTCAGCAGCATGCACCACATTTATGGGAGTCTCTCCGCGAGCCAAAATTTATTTTCCAGCTTGAAATAACATACCTTTGCCTGCTCTCAAGAAGGCTTCGCTGGGAGTTTGTTTGTCAATGATGACATTTTGCAGAAATTCGTCTCCTTGTGTCAAAGCGGCATCTTTCAACGTGTGCAATCCACTTGTCACTATCGGCTTTAAGACGGGAGCTACCGAACTATGCGCATATTTCAGTATATCTCTTAAACTATGCCCTTGCAGTCGAGCGACTCCTCGGTTCGCAGGGTACGTATTTACAAGCCGTTAGAGAATCTTTTTCGAAAATGTTAACAGTGACTTGTCTTTTAGGAGCTGGAGTATTTTGTCCCACATCTCCTTTTATACCAATGTTGACACTTTTGAAATGAAACCTATTGACAGTCATATTATGAGGATCTTCAACTATTTACGGTGAACGTGATATGTGGTTCCTGTCTTATCTTAAGCAACCATGTCAGGAGATACTTTGAAATAAATGACTCTGAGTAACGGTACGGCCGTATTTCCAACCTCATTCTACTCTACCAAATCGGAGTAGACAAAATAAAAATCAATCCGTCGTTCACAAGGTATTTAATATACTTGAAAAATTACGTCTTGTTGTTGATGTCTCTCTTGTATCCTTTAGTGTTGTTTCCACACTATATAACATACAGTTCAGGAGGAAATGTGGCAGTCAAAATTGTGTCATTCTGAAAATAAATGTCCAGACCATGAGAAATATGTATGGTACTAGTTCTTCACAAGTTCGTTAGCTTTACCAGGGCTTTGCTAAACCGTTCGTATAACATGGAAGCATTAATTTGGACCAAATGTTGAGTGGTAAAATAATAACTTATAGATAGTCAGTTGAGGACTGGATCTTGATGGCCTTTTGAATTCATGTCCAAACGAGGAAACATTTTATGGTTCTCAATCTTAACAAGTTTGTTAATTTGTATTATTTTGGTAAATCGTCGAAAATAATCAATAAAGGCCCTCGCACCTCTTGTGGGAGTATATTCAACGTCTAACGTGCAGACAAGACGTTTTGTAGTTTTTGTATTTCAGAAATGACACAGGTCGTGTATTTCGATAGGCAGACTTGATGTAACAAGAGCATTGCTTGTCTTCGTTGTTTGGCTCGGTTGGATTTTAAAAGCTTTTTCAGACTATTTTCCTTTCTGCCGCGCTCTTTCTTGTCGGCATACATTCGTCTCACGATAATGTCTAGGGCTAAACATATCTGGTGACATGATGATGCTGCGTTCAATGTTGCAAATTTCGTAAATCAATAAGTCTTTTCTGCATTGTCTTCTCATTTTTTGAGGGAAAATGTAGGTCATGTAAAGCGTAGCTTTTCCATCCGTGATGTGAAATTCATCGTTGGATTTCTGATCCTGCTGGATCTTGTTGATGACCTTGGAATGTGTCAGTTCTTCCGGGTTCTTAAACTCAATCCAAACGGGTGACATCGAGCTGTCGTAGCAAATAGAAAGTCTCAAACGATCTTCTTCTTTTGCTTGGTATTGTAGTTTTAGTGTGATTAACGAGGAACCCGCAAATTAGCGATGTAGCCTTTTGTTTTCGCCAGCAGTACTTCGGACTTGAAATATTATACTTCACCTTGTTAGTGTAAGCCTAGGTTCTGAAGCTTCTGGAGGAGCGTTTCGCATCTTGAATGTGGTAATTTTTTTCCAGAAACTTCTGGTTGACTTTAGCTAGAGTAGATTTGCTCGGTCTGGGGGTATACTAGGATGGATTTGATTCAGGCTGTCTCGTTTTGTCTTCAAAATCGGTAGCATGGACTTGAGTCAAGACTTCAGCTCCTGTACGAGGCGATACATCACGTCGTGGCCACTTACTTTCTTCTTCTTCCTCCTTGAAATAGTGCGACTTTTTCATCTTGACTGCAACATTTCATTTAACCATTTTTCACGCAATGGACCCTTACATCTAGGGCTAGTGTCTTTCCAGCTAGTATTCAGTCAGCTCTAAAGGAGTCAAGAAGATAGAAGAGCCAACAAAGATTGAACATCGGATCAAAGTTTTGCGAGACGTCACATGAACGGTTATGTCAGAGAAGGCAACGGACTACTCCCCCTCTTTATGATATAACAGTCAAGATACTTGTTATATCTGGTAATGAAAAAGACGTTGGCCAGCACAATGTCCACATCGTCAACGCACGACAGAAGTAAAGAGGTCATGATGCATGTTATAAGTGTCAAGAGAAAGGAAATTGGTCTTCAGAGTACCATAAGAACAAATACGCATTATAAAAGAAACAAAAGGAAGAAATGGCGTACGAAAATAAAGAACCCTCCAAAAAGGAAGAAGAATAAGCGAAATATAGCCAAGAAAGATAGGAAAAGATTACTAGAAGAAGAAAGTAAAGAAGAGACAAAACCTGCGACATTGACAAAAGAAGAAGAAGAAGAAGAAGAAGAAGAAGAAGAA
>QKMX01366079.1:1832-13607 GCA_003401595.1 Venustaconcha ellipsiformis | reverse complement strand
TAGGTTTTGGAGATCACAAAAATCAGTGCTTGGGCATAGGTTAATGTTACTTTATGGGTTTGGGGGATAGCTATGTAGTAATTTTACTATATTATTTGTAGTCTTGTTACTGTATCAGGTTTTGGAGATCACAAAATCAGTGCTGGGAAAGAGGGTATTGTTACTTTATGGGTTTGGTGGATTGCATTTGAGCTATAAAGTATTGTTACTATATCAGTTGTGTTATTGTTACTACATCAGGTTTTGGAGATCACAAAATTAGTACCTGGACATAGGGTAATGTTACTACACGAGTTTGAGGGGGATAGCTTTGTAGTATTGTTAATACATCATTTGTAGTATTGTTACTAAATCAAGTTTTGGAGATCACAAAATCAGTGCCTTGATATAGAGTAATGTTACTACATGGGTTTGGGAATTAACAATGTAGTATTGTTACTGTAGTTAAATTTAGTTAAAAAAAACAAGCAAGCAATTCCTTTTTTATTCCGACAGCCATTATATACAAATATGCACATCATCCCATCAAATCTGTCCTTTCAACTTCATGCCATTCATATAAGAGAGCTTATATGTACCACAAGCATTTTTAGCATTTCTTATTGGAAACAGTACTTGTTATTGTTGTTCTAACACTTAGGAAATGATGTACTATTACTGGATCCACTTTTCCGTTGGAGACAGTCTGAATTCTCCTCATTATGGACAAAATCCTTGTAAGTGTCCGCATTGGAATGTGGCAAAGTTAGTACAGCTGTATTGAGTCCAGCAAAAACTTTAAATTGTTTCATGCCTGTGGATAGATTCAGATTGCTGACGGCATGCAAGAACTGCCCAAGATTGATACTGTCGGGGTCTAATGTTCTTTTAAAGTCAGTAAGATTTGCCATATTAAGTGTAAACACATACATTATACCATCACACCATTTGTAACTTTTAGCCTCTCTGAATATCATCTCATCGAGAGATTCAGTTCTACACAGATAGGTACAAAATTAAGAACGTCTATGATGCAGTGCAGAGAATCTATGGGCCAATGTCATCAGGAACACCTCTAATAGTGAGTGCTGACATTACCACACTACTTGCTGACAAGGAAAAGATACTTAAAAGATAGACAAAACATTTTAATAACACCATCCTCAATCAACGTTCTTCTATCTCTGAGGAAGCAACAGACTGCCCCAAGCAGAAATCAGATGTCACTTGCTGACACACACACACACACGCATTAAAACTGAGAAGGCAAATGACCAGCTGTCAAATGGCAGAATACCTGGGGCATATGCTATACCAACAAAAGTCAACAAAGCCAGAGGCTTTTGCACATTGCATAGAAACTGACAACTCCTTTCATTTAATATGGACTCGAGAATCTATACCCCAGGAATACAAGGATGCATCTATTGACCACTTGTACAAGTGGAATAGCAATAGTGAATTCTGTAACAACCATCAATTTACTGTCAATAGCTGGCAAAATCCTTGCCAGAATTAAGCTGAATAGCCTTTGCAGCACATCCATCAAGGGCTCATGCCTGAGAGTCAGTGTGGCTTCAGGAAAGACAGGGACCATATACATGGTGTTTGCAGCTCATCAACTCCAGAGGTGCCAAGAACAGAAACCAAACCTGTATATGACATTAACCTGGCTATAGCCTTTGAAACAGACAGTTGTGTGAACCTTTTGATGATCATGGCAAAATATGGTTGCCCAGAGAAATTCATCATGATGGTTCAGCCGTTCTACATGTGTCATGGATGATGGAAAGTCATCTGAGCCAATCCCAGTCACCAACCGAGTCAAGCAAAGCTGTGTGTTGGCCCAAAACATCTTCAGTATGATGCTCTCTGCCATGCGAACTGATGCCTTCTGCAATTATGACCCTAGGATTGGCATCAAACAGCACACTTATGGCAATCTCTTCAATCTGAGGAGACTACAGGCAAATACAAAGTTACAGGAAGTGACCTTAGTGATCTGTTTGCTGAGGACTCTTCCCTAAATGCCCTCACCATGAATGCCTTACATAGAACCTACAATCACAAGTTCACATACCTTGACAGTACACTGTCAAGGGCATTCCACAATGATGATAAAACCAATGCCAGAATTGCAACGGCATGTGTGAGCTTTGGCACATTGTGCAAATGTGTGGGAACACAGAGGCATCAGTCTATAAACAAAACTGAACATCTACAAAACCACTGTTGCCAACCCTACTGTATGCATGCAAAACCCGAACAGTGTTCAGACACCATGCCAAGAATTGAATCATGTTCATGTGGGATGCCTGAGGAACCTGATGAGGATAAGATGGCAGGACAGGGTCCTAGATACTAAGGTCCACATTCTGATAATGAAATCATAGATGAGATAGGCAGGCCATATCAGCAGGATGTCAGAAAAGCAACTACCAAAGAAGATCTCCCATTGAAAGCTTAAGGAAGGAAAGAGATCTCAGGGTGGTTAGAAGAAATGTTTCAAAGATTCTATAAAGTCATCACTGAAACACTTCAACAACCCCGAGTCATGGGAAGATCATGCACAGATTTGTTCCACCTGGCAGAGTATTATCCAAACTTCGAGCTACTGACTTCTGAACTGAGGAGAATTTCTGAGGTATTGCAGAAGTGTGAGTAGTGGAAATCTCTGAATTGTGGCATGTCTTGTATTGATCAAGAAAACCAATGTGGCATCTCTTGTCAAGAATGCCACAGATAGATCAGATCACCCAGATCAGCTATTTATGTATTCCAAGAAACCAATCATCTTTGAACTAGAAAAATGAACAACTTTAAGCCTAATATACAGATACCTTTTTTATCATTATCATTACTTTAACCACAATTTTATAATGAAAATCAAATCCAGAAAATGATTATCATTTGATACTATTATATACAATGTTAGTGATGTGTACTTAATCTGGTTTACAATTCCTATTTACAAAGGATTAAATCAAGGTCAGTGGTATTTATATCAGTTTTTGTGATGCAGTCATTCATAGTAGTGGCAAATACATAATTTGCCTTAAAAAGTCATGGTCACTGGTTTATGTAATGAATTGTTCATATTATTATTATACAAATAAGATTATGATTTCTTGTAAGCAATAAAATAGTCAATATGTGAGTAGTTTTTGTCCATTCATGAGAATGTTTGTGCAGTTTCCGAGTTTGAAAACATTATTTGGACTAGATCTGAAAAATGATCTGCTACCAGAAACAACAGACTATATTCAATGTAAATTTGGCAAATAGTGTTTCAAACATGGATTTCAGTGATGGCATATTTTTTGTTGTGGTTATGATGCTTTTATGAGTTAGGATTTCTGCAGGATGTGTGATGTCATTGTTGCCACTGTAACAAGAGTTTTAACATCAGCTTTACAGGAAGAGCAGAATGCATATTCATGTCCCTTTATATATTATTTCCAACAGTGAAATTCCCATTTCTATCAATCATGGAATTTCATATTATATTTCTCTTGCTTAGAATTTGGCACTGGATGATAACACATGCTTCCTTATCTTGACACATATTAAAGGATGAAGTCAGACCAATACTGCTTTATGTTGCTTGTGCTCTTGAGCAAGCCAACCATAATCAATTAACATATTTAACATCTTTAATCTTGTCCAATTAATTTTGATCATACATAGTATCAACTATAATCTATCTCAACAACTTTAGGCACCAAAGCAGAATATACCCTCTGGGCAGAATCAAAGTAATTAGGCAAGCCATAACCAATTAATTTTGTTAATCCTTTTGAAATTACTTCTGCTCACATATAGTGTAATCAATCTCTAAATACTTCAAACACTGAAGCCAAATAAATCTGCAGACAGAATCAGAGATTATGTTTGTTTAATGCTGCATATAATTAGCAACTAAAATTTGCTCTGCTTGAGTCAATTCATATTCATGGGATCACAGGCAATATTACCATTAGTATACTACACCTGAACCTGAAGTTTTTAATACAACTGAGAGAGAAGGAGAAAAAAATACTGCTATCATATGTATGCAAAGTACCATAAACAATGAAAGATTCTGGTAAAATTTATTTGTATGGCCCTCCAAAATGATATTGCTTTCCTATAGCTTCAAAATTTAAATTGTTCTTTATATTTCATATTCTATTTTGGTCAAGTAACAAAACATTTACTTGACCAAAAAAAAGATCTAACTGGGACTGGGACACAGTATAGGAGATTTTGAACTGACCAACTTATGAAAATTTTATCATAAAACAACACATCTAATCTCCATTTTGGCTTAGCTGTCTTTGCTCTTTCTCTGTGAAGGAACATGATATATAACCATATAGATGAGCATTATGCATCCTAGCAGTGTTATGATTATTGTAGCACCAATAACAAAAGGTAAATGCTCCAGCCTCCCCACTGGTACCTGTACATCAAGGTTACCTTTAGCCTGTAAAGAAGAAATAAATTACAATCAACAGGTGTATAATGATCATTATATATAACAAGCTAATTAAATTTTGTTCTCTATGAACAGATGGTCCTCATATACAAGTAGAAAAGGTGAGCTATATATTAATGGGCTCTACTGAGTTTCATCCAAAGAACATGTACATTCCATAACAGATGCAGAAAGGGAATAATCTCAACTTGTTCACTTAAACCCCCATTTTCTGGCTAACTCCACTAAATAATCTCTCATACATAGTCAGGTTTATTTCTCTTTATAAAATCTCCATTGAAATCTACACTGACAAAAGTGCAAAATCTGTAACAGCAGACATCAAACCTGTTCATAAACATCACAATTTTTTAAAATCATTTATAAATTATACCAAAATATTAACTAATTTTGCCAGCATTTAAAAGACGCTTGTCTATAATGAAAAAATGTGCCGTACCTGAGGTGTTCATTATGTGATTGATTAACTGTTTATATTTTACCTCTCAAGAACAGTGGCCACCTTTGTCCAGCCACAATAATCCATTCCTTAGGTGATTAAGAAAACCTGCATCTTATATTTACTCATCTTTAATGTAACTCTATAGCTCCTTTCAAGTTTAAGGTTAAGATTTATGTATTGGGTGTATTTCTCAATGATTTAGAAGCTCTCCTTGAGAGAGGCTCTGTGTTGGGGCAAATGAACCATCACTGTATACATGATGAACGACTCTTCAGCATGATACCAAACTCATGATGCACCTTGTCATCTTTAGGACCAGCTACTAGCTCTTGTACAATCAGGAACAAAATTTCTGCAACTGACACACAAATTTGTCCTAACCCAGAAGCACTGAAGATCATTTTTGCAAATTGTGTATTCTCAAATTACAACAGTGACTATAAAATGACCCACAAATAATATTCATCTCTGACTTTGAAATGTCTTTTACAAATCATCTCCTTTTTAGACTCATGAAGTAAATTCATTACAATTAGAGCCTCCTAACATGGTGCCTGTATACAGACAGTTCAAAAGATGAAGACAAGGCCTAAGCTGCCATTGCAACACCATTTTGCCTGTTACCTGATAAAACCTTTTGCCTGTTACCTGATAAAACCTTGAGTTTTAAGGCTGTAATTATAGCCATACTCAAATCACTGAACCACATTAAACCCACTGCCAAACTACATTTCGTCATGTTCTTATACTCCCTTTCCACACTGAAAGCTTGGAAAAATCCACATATCTCGATGAATATAATCCACATGACCCTATTTGATGCAGTGCAGTGAATTACTGGATTTTCCAACAAAAATAATTTTGATAATTGACTTGAATGGAATATAACAAAGCTCATATCTGACAATGTACATATTCGTTTTTCTTCAATTTTTAAAAATAGTTTCATTTAATTTGTCAGGAGAATTATGTTACTACTGGTCCTTTATGTGCAAATATACACAAAAAGGCAAAAAATCAATGGCAATCCACTGACATTGTTGTGTGTGATACAGTAAGAAATATGCTATTAAGATCTGTTATAAATTTTTTTTAGCCAAATACATTTAAGTGCAAAGGGTGAAAATCTTGATTACTTTCACTCATGGCATCACCATTCATGAAAAAACTCATTTGATTTAACATTTTGTTTTACTTGGCTTGTTTCAGAAAAAATATCTTCTCTATGATCCCACTACAGTAAAATATCCATTATAATATAACAATTATCAGAAAAAAATAAGCACATTTTCAATCAATTTGGATGATACACATTGAACTGTATAGCTAACTGGTTCTGGTCTCTGCATTTTCCTAGTGAGAACTGAATGTTTAGAACTATTATTTGAAGCACATTTACAAATAAAATATGTAAATGCAATAAAAACTACATTACTGATGCTCAAAACAGATTGTAAGACAAAACCATTGTGTCAATCAAATTTTCTGGTACATGCAAATATTTGTCCAGTAAATAATCCTGAATTCGTTGAATTAAATAAGTTCAGCATTTTCAAAGCCATAGATAATTATGTCCATCCTTTCACACATTTTCATATGAGCCCAAATTATCCATTTATGGATCAGCTTGATTGTTGAAGTATTAAGTAAAGTCTAGTGGCTGAAGTGGATTCATACAAGAAGCAGGCAAAAGTGAAAGAACTGATAACAATGTTTCTTCAATTTAGTTAGCATCTTCACATTTGATGGACTCTGAACACATCCATTGTTGACACTGCTTGTTAACTGCATTGAGCAAAGGACAGCTTGGTTTTCATGTGGAATGATGACACTATCCAAATCAACTGCGGGATATAGGTTGAATTTTACCGCTTTTATGCCACTATCTTACTGTAACATTGATCAGAAAGTAATTGATGGTGAAACATTTTGAACAGTATTTTAAGGAAGATATTATACACAGGTACTTAAATAACTGATTTAGCTTAGTGTTTTCGCTGCATCAGCTCCCTCTGGTGCTGAGTGTTTGAGCTTGATCTTGACAGATGCTTGATTTTTTTTGTTCTCATACAGGTGGTAGTATTGTTTTCATCAGTGAAATAAACTGCCATATGTTATAATATTTATTCTTTGTATTTTTATATGGGGTATGTGTAGAGGCTAATTCATGAAATTAAACACATGCTTTGATAGGAAAACAAAACACAATAACTTAAGTGCCAATTAAAATGTCTCTTTTTACAAAACCATGAAAACTTAGACCCAATAATTATATACCACAGCATTAAAATTTTACAATACATTTCTCTTGTTTTTTTCTGTTATGATTAAATCATGTTGAAACATTTATCAGACAATACACAGTAAAGGAATCTATTCTAGAAAGCCTGTATTGATTTTCTTAGCAAAAGTTTAGGTCTCAAATTTGAAGAATTCCTGAAATCTTTTTTTTTGAATGCAATTACCTTTATCATCCAAGTTATATGTTGAGAACTGTAATTTTATCCATTTTACTCTAATTAAATATTCCTGATTTGTAATGAGTATCTTATAAAAGATTTCACTTTCAGGAAAAACTGAGTATTGAGCATACTATGGCTGAGTACCAAATACTTACACTGGTATAGTCTATTTTGAACCAGGTACATACTGCTTGGTTCGTACTGTCACATGCAAATACTATCTCAGTATTGTCATATGCACCAGTGTCAACTGTGAAAATAAAAGAAGATTCACAGTAATATTAACACAAAAGAAGCAACATGAGGCAAAAATTTTATAGTATCACCTATTTTTCTTAAAAAAAGCTCTTCTCCAAAGCTAAATTTGCTGGATAAGAAATGTATAATTCTGTGTTATATTTATGACCTCGCTATTATAGTCATCATAATATTTTTTACACAAAATTTATTTGCAGTCTACAGTTTTAGAATTCAAAGTAATATTAATATTCATAATAATGCTAGAATTATACAAATTAATGACTTTATTTTGAGTCATCCTCATGAATCCGAAATGTCCTTAATAAATAGACAATTATGATACAGTGGAGTACTAATATTCATGGATTGCATCCTTGGACAACAAGGAAAGAAAACACGAGTGTGAATTTGGACATCCACATAAAATAATTTATTGCAAAAATGTAGAAAAAAGTGATTCCCAGAAAAGTGTATGGATACACAGAGGTTCTTTTTCTTGTTTCAAAATTATAACCTTTATATCTGTGTCCATTCTCTGGAATGTCTGATCAGTACTGTTACATTTGACAAAAATATAAATACTTGCCTAACATAAATTTCATAACAAAATGTGTCATGCAAAAAACAATTTTTGACTCCCAAATCCCCCAACTTGGAAGTGTTCCAAAATACATGAATTTTAGTAAATCTTCAGAGTGGAGAGGGGAACAGACATTTTTTTTTACCACCACTAAATCTGTCAAAACCATGAATTTTGTATACATAGTAAACAGTTCATGCGTCCATGTAGAATTATCCTTGAGGGAGTTTGTACAGCTGATTATCATTGAGTCAATTAAACAATAAGGCACTCAGAGATGAACAACAACCATTTCACTGATTACTTAAATGGTTGAGTGTAGCAAGGATGATGCCATGCCCAGCAAAAATAAATTTCAGAACTAATGGACGGAGTTTGACTTTCAGCATGGGGAAACTTTTTATTTGTTGCAAACACTGCAAACAACATATCAACATTAGTCATTCTGAAGTGTACAACAGCTGTTGACACTGCAACACACACCACCTAGGACAGCATATTTACCCACTCTCACAGCAATACAGATGTAAAAAGATCATTTTCTATGCTAAGAAATTATTCAATGAGAATTTAGGGAAAGTCTGAATAACAGTATCAGCTGGTCTCAAATGAGTATTAAGATGAACACAAATCACATTTGAACTACCTTCAACACCCCCTCCACCCCAAACAAGTTAGAGCAGCAAAGACAGCTAATTAAGAAAATATTCTACTATCCAATGGATTTTAAAGACAAAAACTTTTTTTTTTTAACATCTGTGTGGTTGTGTTTATATGAGAGTGGGTACATGAATGTGGTGATGCCATTGGACAATGCTATAATAAGTCTGCTATTTTTGGTTTGTAAGTATATTAAATGGTTCAAAGAAAACGGGTGTTTTTTTCTGTTTCTATCAAATCTAAATTTCCAGTAACTTATTCTCAATTTTACATCATTTTATTAGGTCATATACACTGACCGCACTTGGGACCTCAAAACAATCTTTTTGAGTCCCCTAACCCTACAACACTGTCAGGAAATCTGGCAGGTAGAATTAAATATTGCCTGTACTGATCTATAACTACTGCTGCTGTTACAGAAGATGACTATCATGACAGGATTTATAATCAATGTCTAAAGATGAAAAAGATGATGACAATAATGATGAAAATTACAATGAAAATGACAACAAATACTACAACAAAAATATTGAGATCATGTCCGATGCATCTTACCAGTATCTGGGCATCTCAGGAATAAGGCTGGATTTGAAAAAGTCACAGTGACATAGTCTTGTCTCTGCAATGGTTTCTGGTATCTCATGTGGATTGGAATAGTTACATTAGATGTCCAACGACCCTCATGAAGATGAAGATGTGAAAAGATGAAGATCGTGAGAGGCTGTGACAAAAATTCTGGTTTCTCTGTGTCTACATCATGTAAACATAGAACCTGAATGCACAAAAAAAACTGTTGAAATTTAATTAATTTACATACTTCTCAAATGCATGTAGATTGTGACATAAAAGAAATACAGTGAATTTTCTTCATAATGCTGTTCATTGGAGCCATATAAATGTTACCAATAATCTGTGTTCTAACTTGGGACACCATATACTGAAGTAACCTGTCAGTAGCATTCACCCATGAGAAAGGTAAAACTGGCAACTGCACACAGTGACCACTGGTCAGAGGTTCACCTATTAAAGTAGATTTTTTAACAAATACCATGCACGGAATATCATTCTTCTTCTACTTCTTCCGTTATCAAGATTGTTTTATCAGCACAGTACAACAAAAAAGCATAATTATGGGTATGTGTTGTTCCCTCCCAAATTTATGTTCCACACAAAATTACTTTATCCTGTTCACTTTAATCCATCCTAGAAATGAAATCATCACGGACTTAAAATATATTTTAGTTTGTTAATGTCATAAATAAGCATTTTGAGCTGATGTGAGACACCTATGATGAACAAAAATTCAAAAGATGCTGTGTATGGCTATTTATTGTAACCCATGAATTAAGCTTACCTGCCTTCTGAGATACCTTTAGAATACTGAATGACCACTGACCTTAATGAAAAGGGATGTAACTCACGTGTCTGCTCAAAGTCTAACTTTCTCTTGAAAGACACAATACCTTTAATTCACACACTAATAGATGAAGATATCTAACTATACCTGTAACACTGACAAGAAAGATGACCCATTTCTACTGTGATAACACAATTACTTTTCCAACTATCTAGTAAATGAATTCCTTTGATCCTCTCCTGTACAAATAAAAAGCACCCTGCTTTCAAAACTGACATGCTGACACTATTGAATCTGACCGATTGTGTGACTGAAGTATGATACATATAAATGAGATATAAAACATTTAAACATTGATTCATGTGATATACCTTTATCTGAACAATACATTGTTCATCAAACAAAAGAGGTCTTCAATTTTGTTACTTTGACCCATCACTGCTGATACTGTCCCGTGACTGCTTAAGGCAGGTTGAAACCATTGTTTAGTTAGGAAACAATGGCTGTTGACCACACCAAGCCAGTGACCATTAAATACGTGGCATTTACATAGGAAATTAGCCAGGAGGACATTAAATGGCCATTGTGACCAGGTGAACTTTAGGACAGGTTTTACTGTATATTCCATCAAGGCTGTGTCAAAATAATGTCAATAATACTAAAAAGAGAAATTTGTGATGTAAAATCATGTACCATATGTATTTGCTTATAAGATAAATCCAACTGGAAACTGAAGAGATCCAGATCTGCCATCACATAATGCAATGGTAGATCCGGGTCTATGCAGTTTTGTTAGGAGTAATAAGTAGAACAAATAAGACAGACCCTAATCTGCAGGCCTTTATCATATAGCAGTTCTGGATCTTTGTTGTTTGCAACTGGACCCAACTCATAAGTGAGTACATACAGTAATATTGGATCTGAACTAGCTAAGAATTAAAATCAATTGAGAATTATGCAGCACAGAGAATTCTCTGTTAATAAAACATGTATCTTTATGTGTCCTCATTTTGATCTTTATCTTGAAGTCTGAGAATCATAGGCAGATAGTGTGTTAAGAATAAGTATCAAATAGGTGAGCGCATTTGTCTTTTCATTCCCAGCATGTACATGGTAATGTGGTGGGGATCTCAATAGTAGTTTCCAGGCTTAGACTACTTGTGATAGTGAATGGGGGGTCTGGGGCCAATGTCAGCTACTGCATGTATAAATTTGTCTTTCATGTCTAATAAGTGTATATATGGCTGAATAGCTGGAATCTCAAAAGATTCAAAGTTAAGACACAAGGGCTAAGTCCTACTTGGTGGGGTTGGGGTGGGGGTAGGAATGGGTCTATCACTGTCAGGAGCTAATGTCAGCTGCATGTATAAGTCAGTCTTTTCATGTCCGGTAAGTGTATCTAATAATGTGGTGATGTGTGCAAGGTCAAGAAGGTATAGGAGTCAGTGCTAAGAGACAAGGCGATGGATGCCATTTACCACTGGACTTGCATTTGAATCTCTGTAGTGTACAAATTAAAAAAATAAAACTTCTATAGCCTGTACAAGAGAGAGAGAGAGAGAGAGAGAGAGAGAGAGA
>QKMX01366074.1:27439-38060 GCA_003401595.1 Venustaconcha ellipsiformis | reverse complement strand
AGAGAGAGAGAGAGAGAGAGAGAGAGAGAGAAAAAAAGAGTCAAATTATATCAATAAACAACTTTGATTTCATGTCAATAGTGAACTTTTATTCACTTTCAGTAGCACTGTCTTATCCTGCAGTCAACTGAAATTTAATGAAACAAAAGTTACTCCAAAATGAAATCTATATCTGTATTTTCAGGTACCAGTATTAACTAAGCCACAATGCTCAGGCTAAAATCCAGATGCACAATGAGCATTAAAAATGTACACACCACCATAATAAAGGTGATCACAAAGACCACATTTATACACAATACTTCTGGCTCATGTGTTCATAATTGTTTTTTAAATTTTCACCGATGTATTGCATCCTTTGTTCATTATAACACTATTTCATTGTAAAATGACATTCTATCTATTTAAGCAGACTAAGTTTTGTCTCCTGAAAATGAAAATCATCTCAGGAACATGTACACTTTTACAGCAGTAATGGAGTGTATATTATTGTGCTCATATTTCATTCAATAAAGCATTGAAATAACTTTTGACTGTGTTATTAATATAAACTTACAATCAGTATGCTTGTTTTAAAAGTATATAATAAAAAAGGTAACTATAAAATAATATTGGCTCATCATTCATGTGGAGTTGAATAACCTCACTAACTTGTGCATTCTGTGTTAGATGACAATCAGTCCACCATTATTTTAATACTCTGTTAATAATCTGTACATATATTTATTATGTGTGCTTGACCTTTGTCCATGATTGAGGATAAAGGTTTTGACTTGTTTGTAAGTTATAAATAGGTTGTTTACTGATGTCTCAGTTCAAGGTCTGTTTTTAAAAAAATTAGATGGTTCTGGTAGAAAACTTTTAACCCACATCCTGGTCATTTTATTGTCTAAGATTTTTATACAAGAGTCTGATAAACAGAATTAAATCCTTCTTTATGTTCAGTCTATAAATATTAGTTCAGTCCATAATTATTTTTTGAAATTGCAAAGTGCTGACATTGGAATAAAAATTGCTATTTTGGGATTATTGTGAATTTTTTCTAAGACATTCTGGATTATGTCATTGTAATAAATCAAAACTATTGACACATCAGCTCATCCAAGATAACTGGAACATCAGCACATTCAATGCTGAATTCATTTTGGAACACTATACATTTGACTTGTGACTGAACATTTAGTTTTGTTTGGGATTTAAATCACAATACAGCAAGTTCCTTTTAAATCTTCATTTTGTATTCTAGGAAATCAATTTCTTTTTGAATGTTACTAAACTTGTTTGTTTTGCTTTTTCAGTTACCTAGTTTAAGACCATAAGGTCATAACATGATTAAAAGTTAATAACACCTACATCTACCACATTTACCAAACAAAGGACTTTAAGTATGTAGACAAAAATGCAGATTCAGCTGTCAGGGGTAACAGAATAACTTCCATCTACTTTGCAGAAGCAATCTATAAATGGAACAGAGAAAATGGAAAATATACTCAGAAATAAATATTTTAATATTTACTTTAGCAAGATGTTTCATTCTTTATTCAGCTTTACAAGAGTACAGTATATGTTTCCTTTTAATATAAAAGTTTAAACAAACTTCATTTAAATAGATCACATTTCTTAAGAATCCATTAGTGCTCTCACTCTTTCTCGTTTTCTCTCATAAAGGCAGCCATGAAACTTGGCTGTTACTATGACAAATTGCCACTGAGAAATATACACTATACATGTTCTATAATTGTAACAAAATTAATGAAGTAAATGTCTGAAATGAAAGTAAGTTAACAATATAAATAAACCTCTTAAAACATGACAAAATATGGTCTGCCTTAAGGCACATGACCAAGTCAGTAAATAAAATCTGCAACACAAATGCATATTTAAATATCAATATATGCTAATCCTTCTGAACTAATATTTGTACAGGCCTTGAAAGTTTCTTAATTTATCCACTTCCATTTAACAGAAATCTTCCTTATGATATAGAAAGCAGTCTAAGAGGTTCTTTTTCTGCAACTATTAAATGCAGTGAATGTCAGGCATTAATATTTTTAAAAAATCTAAATGATTGAGGTACAAATGAAAAAATAAAAAAATGAAACAAACAAGAGGATGTCTGTATACAGTATTTTATCTATTAATGGGTATTTGGATGCATACACATACACTGCATTTTGTGTTAGTAATTTATCATATGTTTGTGTTAGTAATTTATCATATGACTACTGTGTTATTTAATATAACCATAATTTTGGAAATATAAGCCATATAAAAACTTTTCAAGATGTCACAAATGGCATCATGTCTGGCAATAACATAATGACTGAGGTATGCAGTGTATTTCAAAGTCACTGCACTCACTTTTCTGCAATTTTGTCTAGAAGATGGTGGATCAACTAAACAAATCTATCATATTTGAAGAACTGTAAAAAAAACAAAAGGATGGAAAGGACACAAATCAATGTTGACCATCATGTTATATGGTCTCTTGTTATGTTAATGAAACCATGCTTTTCACATCAGGAATAATCAACAGTATAGATGGCATTAAACAACACATTTCTGTTTGGTGTTAATGAGGATAAGTTATGCAAACTAAATTTAAAAAGAGAAACAAAAATCTTGGGATGAAATGTTTCACATATTCTGAAACAATGGCAGAACTCAACAGCTTTGCTTTTATTCAAGATTAACTAGATACCATTGTAAGTCTTTTAGTGTAAACCAGATGTTAATATGCCATCCATTCTGTAGCAGTGGTAATAAGATGATTTTCAAGATGGCCACTGTGGTGGCCATACTGGATTTTATATTGACACCATTTCCATTTAGGACCATCTAGAGATCATAATAAACCATAGCTGAAAACCACATGTTAATATGACCATCTGTCAAGAGTAGCAATAACAGGATTTTCAAGATGGCCAACACAGATGGACAAAATTGCCATTCGGACCAACTAAATCTTGGGATAAATATTTATGTGTGTAATTTCATCATATTTCTTTGTGTGGTTTAAGAACAGCAATAACAAACTTGTGCTAACAGATGCAAGACAATCACATATGCTCTTCTGGACATGACTAATGGGGCTAAAAACTGAATAAATGATTGGTAAACTTGAGCTATGAGTGCAATGCAATGGGCTGCACTCACTACAACTCACTTTGCAGAGACTTAAAGAAAAAGCAAAGTTTGGAGAAGATAGGCATTCATGAGCCATATCTCCTCTAAATGATTCTCAGGGATGCTTAAAACTCATTTAAGGTCATTTCAATATTGAGCTAAATGCAAAATTTAGTTGTTATCCAACAAACCTTGCTAAAATTAACCTGAAAAAAAAAACAAAGTCAGGAAAATTGGCATTCTGGGGCATGATTCCTCTACATTATACAAAGAACACTAGATCTCGTTAATATAAACCTACATGCCAAATTAGGTTGAAATCCAACAAATCTTGGTAAACTGAAACTGTGGAAATCCAATTCTGGAAGCTGGGCAAACAGATTTTATAATTGCTGTAATTAAATCAAGGAGTGCTTGTGGAAAACAAATCATAGAAAGTCTAATCAATATAAAGCTGTATTCAAAATTGGTTTAATCCTTGGTTAAACTGTCGAAAAGAACTCGGGAAAACAATAAAACACATGAGACAGAACTCCTCTAAAAAACTACACTTAAGGCTGAAAATGGTAGTCTTTTGAGATCTTATTGATATAAAACTGTATACCCGATTTCGTTAAATCCAATGATTCCCAGTAAATAATGCAGATAATAAAATGTTGACAGACCAATGAGATATCTTTATGACTGTTAACTTCTTTGAGCAGGTTCCTAATTAGTGTATCTATACTAAATTAATACACAAATATATAAATGAACTTGTTAAAGTCTATAAAAAAATATGATGACTTCAGTGTGGAAGTGACTGTATGCCACTTTCTAAATAACAACACTTTATATCCAAAAAAAAGACCAATTTAACAGAAGGATCTCATTTACTCTGAAACCACATAATTTCATTCCCACAAATAATTCCAATTTTACAAAAATTCCAATCAAATGGATAAATTTGGCCAGCATTTGTTTATTGAAATTTTTTTTTTAATTGCAATTTTTCACGTCTTGCTACTTTTGTATAAGAGTTTTATTTATAATCTTATGTTTCTTAATGGACAAGAAAGACAATCTATGGTATTCACTTACCTTCCCGTTTGTATCACAAAGCCACATCAATTTATAATTTCTAATGTGATTGTTGCAAGGTGAACCCTAAACATTGTCATACTGTTTGTGTTTCAAACCAAATGAAGGTTTCTATGCAAAAAAAACTTGAGAGACAGACTGCTCACCATTTTTTTCTGGTTTCTAGTACAGTCCATTTTCTGTAAAAACTGTGTCCTTAGCAATCATTATTTGCAATGTCTAGTTTAAATATTTTTAAAAGGAATGAAAACATAAAACTGTAACTAATGCAGATGTAACTAAAAAATTTATGAATATTTCCTGAATTATTTAGGATCCAAAATAGAGAACAACATCACACCTCTTGTGTTAAAAAAAAATAAATGACTTGCTCAAACAAATATGGTGACAGTGTTGGTAAAGAAACTCTTGTTTGAATTAAAATGTGAACAAAATAAGTGTTAGAAACCCTCTGGCACAAATAAGGTTAAAAATTGAAACTGATAAATAAAATGACTAATTTTTGTGCAGTTTCATATTCTTGATGGTTTCATTTTGAAACTCTGGGGTGGGGGGTGGCAAAGGCAAACAAATGGGAGGGTAAGCAAATATTAGAATACAACAGAACATCCAAGTCATGTTGTGGTAAACGAAAAATTTAATTTTAAGCTGCCAAACATGTTGATATAACTGATTTTAGGATTACCACTACTACCAAAATAGTTTCTTTCAAAGGTCTATCCTGAACTGAGAAAGCATTTAGAGTTTATTTAATTTCTTCAGTAAGGTTTTAAGAAATCATTAACAGACTATGTTGCATATGGTATCCTACAGACTGCACACTGGCTGTTACTGAAAGTACATTCAGTCAGGAAACCAACTAATTTATAGGGGAAATAACTGTATTATGATTCAGAACACTGATGCTGCTAAATTACAAGAATTTCAAAGAAAGTATTCTTGAATAGATATCTGGTACAAGAATTGGGGCATTTCACATTTAAAAATAAAATAAATAAAATGAATAAGAAAAAATTAAAAACATCAGGCATATTGGTGTTATCAACAAACTACTAGACATATGAATGAACAAGATAAAATAACACACCAAGGGTATTGGTAGTCACTGCTCGTTTGTTATTATATTTACCATCATGCAAAGGACATAACAGTTAATGCAATCAATAATTTACATTCAGCGTCTTATTTCCCCTGTAAAATAAAGGCAAATAATAATCAGATATTTTTTAATTAATTACAAAATATCACTTACACAAGCCACAAACAAGGACCCATCCTTGCAACCAAGAAACCTTTGAAATAAGTCCATCACTACCTAGAAAGTTGGCAGGTATTATGTTACTTTAGGAAGCTGAGAAATGGCTTGCTTATTATTAGAAATAGCTATGACGAGCAAAATTATTGAAAATTGGGGGAAACATGTTTTTCGCTATTCAACAGCTAACATTGTTTCGAAAATTGTATTGCTTATGTCACCCTTTATTGAGAGAAAACTGTTAACTCAAAGTTTTTATTTTGTTTGACACTTCCATGGCTGGCAATACTAAAGCCTGCTCCCCATCGTGTACCAGACAAATATCAAGGACTTAGTTTTAGTGGATAATAATGCATTAAAAATATAACATAGCACAAAATAGATCCTAATTTCAGGTGCTTTATATACTGTCATAAATTTACAATTATTGGAACATAATTTAGTTTGCTATTAGACTTGTTTTTAAGTTTCAGTACCAGATCAAACAAACTGAAATATTTTATTGTGTTAGTAATATTTAGGATTAAACATTCTACAAATAACCCTACCTGTTACTAAAATACACTATTGCTTTAACAGTCTGAAGTAAAGTTCCTTGAAGGCATTGACACTATACTGCAGATTAAAAAATAAAATTACAGCTGTGGTGGACATATTGAATGTCAAATTGGCACCACTTTCATTTAAGACAAAGAGGACATTATAAGTCAAAACTCTAAGTAATGATGATCATCAATTCTGGAGAAGTAGTAACAAGATTTTCACAACAACCTGCAAGGCAGCCATAATTCATTGTTTCAACATTTGTAGAAATTTTTTATAAGAAACACATATGGACACATTTTCATCATGGGTCAACTAGGTATCGTAAGAAGTCTATTGATGAAAACACCCATGCTTACGAGGCCAACTTTATAACCAAGCAGACACCATAAAAACTCTTCTGATGAAAACTCCATGTCAAAATGACTTCCCCTTAGTAGTAGTTAAATGACCATCCTTTCAGGAGGAGAACTGATAAGAAGATTTTCTGCTTGACTACTGTGTGGTGGCCATATTGGATGTCAGGTCAGCAATATTACTCATTTAAGACCAACTAGGCTTCAACAGATGTCTTCAGCTGAAAACTCCACATCAATATAACTTTTTGTTCAAGAGGAGTTGCGATAAGATTTTCAAAATGACTGCCATGGAGTTCATATTGGACATCTTATTTGCTACATTTTTATTTAGGACCCAGCTAGACATCATAAGTGGTCTTTAAGTGAAAACCACATGCTAATATGACCATCCATTGTGGAAAAGTAGCAAAAAAAATATTTTCAAGATGGCCACTATGGCAGCCATGTTAGACCTCAGATCAGTACCATATTTAGATTGATCTAACTAGATATCATAAGAAGTCTTTCACTGAAAACTGCTGACACGACCAGTCATTCAGAAGTAGCAGTGACAAGATTTTCAAGAGGGCTGCCATGATGGTAATATTGGAAGTCAGATTGGCATCATTGTTATTTAGGTCCAAAAGACATCATAAGAAGTCTTGTAGTGAAAACCTCATGTAGATACGACCAACCATTTTTAAAGGAGTAGTACTATACAAGATTTTTAAGATGGCTGCTCTGTAGGTCATATTGGATGTTCAAGCTGCACTATTTTGATCTGGGACCAGCTAGACCATGGGATGAATGTGACTATAAAGTTTCATGGCAACCATCCAAGTAGTACTGGAAGTGTGTTGTTAGCAGATACAAGACTGAATGATGGACAACACCCCATCCCATAAGCTTTTCTAGTATATGACCAGTAAAGCTAAAATTACATTCAAGATTCATCTCATCATGTCTACTTTCATTGCTTTTATTTAATGACAAACTCTGCAACCAGTCCAAATTCTATTTATGTGTTAGATGAGTTACAGTGATTAAAACATGGCATATTCTTTTGCATCATATGAAGTTTTTTTGTTTCAAAATGCTTGCATTTTCTTGTGGACTGAAACTAGATAAAACAAGGAAAGAATATCTATTTCATTCATTTATGTACATGTAAAGTGTGCTTTGTGACTTAAGGTATAGCCCAATGTTATATGTTTGAGATCGGTTGGAGTTTTTACTTGCTTGTTTGTTCTTGGACACCAAAATGAAATATTTAGTGTTCATGCACAGACAAAAAGTAATAATTTTTGGCATCCTAAAATGTCCTGAAAATTTGGTGTAACTAGAAAACTAATCTTTGACTGAATTTTTCTATCTGTTACATATATTTAGCTTTTTTAGTTCTTGGAGCATTATAAAACTTTCAGACTTGGGATATATAGAATCAAACTTATGAATTCATACTGAAGAGAGATTCACATCGAATGGTTTGGAATTCAAAGCTTTGGTAAGTTTATGCCTGAAAACTGAAATACAGAGATAAACCTTGTTCTCCAGGAAGTGCACTTGAAATTGAAAAAGAAATACAAGCATCCATGCAATGTAAGTTTTGCGGGAATAAAAAAATATCATTCAAGATAGGAACATCGATACAAACATCTACTGGGTATGATGCATGTGATCTGAAAACACGTGTACAACAAACTGATCATTTTCTTAAGCAAAAACAGAAATGAGAAAACAGAACAAGAAATGTTTTCAAAGATATGTCTGAAGTAAGAAAAGCTCACAAGCAACTAATTATAGTGTATTGGATTGTGAAAGTTAGGTTATGCTAACATACTTCTGGAAAAATTGTGTAATACTCTTATAACTGCATCAAATATAAAGTTTGAAAACAGCACAATCAAGAGTGACAAAGATATGTACATAAATGCAAAAGCTTGCCAAGATCACTGGATCATGAGAAGTAGGTCACATTGACCTATGTTCAATAACTATTAGAATATATGCACATGCCAGATAAATGAAGACAAATGCTAATGTTTGTGAATACTAATCTTTTTGTCAAAAAATTAACTTTATGTCAAAGATGATACTAATAACTACGACACAGGTGTCATGGCACATGATGTCCTACACTTTAGTAGTAAACACCTAAACAGAAAAAAGCAATTACATGTAAATAAATATTTTTCTTTCATGAGGTATGTTTTCTTTCATAAATAACATATTTAACAATATATTGCCCATTCTTTAAGCTTTAATCACATAGTTGCCCAAATAAAGCTTTTTAGGTTTTTAGATGTACATTGTCCCATGTCTACCAGTACCATCTCCAATGTCCAATTCAAATTCATCATGTAGATGAACCTGACTCAGAGAGGATGATGCTATTGCAATATCCGGCATTGCATCACTCAGCGTGCTTCTTGTACTGCTCAAAGTTCCACTTCTATTCTGGTAGTCAACGTCACTACTAGGGCTTCCATTAGACTGAAAGGAAGGAAGTGTACAGAAATTGGTTTGGAATGTTTTGGAAGAGCTGAGATTACCTGCCTTTATTAAACAGGTCATAACAGTATTAAAAGTGAGAAACTTAAACAAAACATACTGCCCTAACCAAATTAAACCTGATTCAAAAGAAATATTTTGTGTTAAAATTATAGTACTTCCAAACAGAGCTTTGTTGTTAAAACTATCAATTTTCACAGCTTTTTTACTTCCAGGAAGAACTATTTTTTATTGTTAAAGCTATCAATTTCACATCTTTTTCACATCTTCACTATCCAAGGTTCCAATATGTAAACCCCATCTAAATCTTGGTAGAGTGATATTTCAGTGCTTTGTCCTAGCAATATCTATTGGATCTCATAGTTGCATACCTTAGTATGTAATGCCAACTAACCAACAGTGTGAATCTGTGGTGCTTTGCACACTGGCAAAAAATAGTGAGGCAAGTAAGTGGCTTCAAAAGGATACTTTGTAAGTTTAACATTGAAAGTCTGACTTCATACCAGGGAGAAGCTTACAGGTGTATTGAAGAAAAGGATGTATTTGTATAAAAACTGACCAAAAGTGGAACACTGCTTACTTATGAGTCACTTCCAGCTGTGTGCTCCTCTTTTCTTGATCATGTAGGAACAATGTTCAAATCTGAACAAGTTGATTTGAACTGGATGTGGTGGCATGCCACCACCAGTGAAATTCACAGACCCAAAGCAAATAAATATCTAATCAACCAGCCAAAGTGTAGATGGGGTGAACATATTGGAACCATGGCTAGCACAGATGGTAAAACCAAAGTTTGGAAAAACATGGGCATTCAGGGGCCAAAACTCTTTCAAATGATGATATGGAAAGCAGAAAATCTACCTGATTCAAGGTCTCAGCAACATATAGATGCATTCTAACTTTGGCAAAAATTCAACTTTCCTTAGTAAAGTAATGGTGTGGAAAGCAATATCAGAAGGATGATGAATCAAGGGTCATAACTCTTCTAAATGAGAAAGTGAGGAACATTTGAAATTAAACTCATTGAAAGTCGTATCCATTCTGGATAAATTGTACCAAAACTTAGTAAAGTTATGCAGCCAAAGTCAGAAGGATTGGAAATCAAAGACTGTATTTCCTGTAAAGAATGTCATGGAATGCTATAAATGAATCTCGTGGTAACATCAATCTGGAAACTTTGCCAAATTTGGCTGAAACATTTAATCGATTTGGTGATGTTTTCTAATGGAAACCAATGTCAGGAGGATGGGCAATAAGGGGTCGATAAGTCTTCAAAATGAGGCTGAACCCAAGTAGCTACATTTAAGTCTACTAAATGTATATACTAATTTCACAGCAATGCAATCTTAATTGCTAGATCACGCAGTTTTCAGCATTATAAAATAAAGACCATTATGAGATGTGAAGACCAGAGTCATGATCTGGATTTGTTTTATGCTAACAAGATGTGATCTGGCAATCACGAATGAATTGCTATGATAAAGACAATTTTGTTATATATATCTATCTATCTATCTTAATGCAGTGGCTCCCAACATTCAGGTCATGACCCAAATCATGGTCACTGGGACATTCTGGATGGTCATGAGGGTTTTATGTTCTTAAGGGTGGCAATTCTTATCAAAATGTGGAAACGGGGTTGTGAGGCTTAAAAACAATATTTAATAGGGTTGTGGCCTCAAAAGGTTGTGAACCAATGGCTAAACATTCAACCTTTTTAATACAAACTTCATCTTATAATATATATATATATATATATATATATATA
>QKMX01366060.1:10201-21488 GCA_003401595.1 Venustaconcha ellipsiformis | reverse complement strand
AATCGACGTAATGTAAATCGCGTTATGGATACGATATAGCAGTGCAATAGTTGATAAGAAAAGCGCCGGTAAATGTGTCCAGTGAAACTCAATGTTACCAATCGCAATCACTTATGACAATAACGAACAGTAGTTTAATTATAAGATTCATGGATTCTGTGGAGGACATCTTTACGGCGTGACAGCGAAAGTGAAATCTGGAATCTGGGTATAACGGTAACCACGGCGCGGTTAGTAAGAGGCGTTAACCTGCAAGAGTTGGTTTCTTATAGCTAGGAGGTTAAGCCCGATTAAATCGTTCATTCATACATTTACTTATTCGTTCTTTGCTATACAGAAACGTGGATATGCTGATAACTGAATGTAGGCGCATGCGTCAGCTTTCTTAATGTTGACAAATTGTGATAAGCAAATTATATTCTTACCTTCTTTCTCCAATTCTTTCAGTTTCTCCAAGTTGATGTCTGCTGCTATTACATTTGCGCCTTCCCTTGCAAAAGCCTGCAATGTAAAATCTAGACATATACCTGTCATTTGTACACTGAATTCTCACTGAAAAAAATGAATCATGCATGACGACGTAGCTTTGTTTTTTTTTTTTTACGCTGATATTGCCAATACATTAAAGTTTTTGTACGCGGTCTGTAAAGGTTATATACCATTCAAAGAAGCTATCTGTACATCTATGTTATGTGAATTCCCACTAATAGCATGTACTGATCACTCTGCCAAATGTAAAACAATTAAAACTCGCTCAAAAAAGGCAAAGCGGCGATTTTTTAAAATTTTTTATTATGGTACTAGCGGCAGTACATCATGCACGTTTAGTTAATAAATTTTGATAAATATTTTTTGATTTTTGTGAAGTACTTGGCTTGAATCCTACTTGAGCAACTAACGATATGAGTATGTAATATTTTGTCGCTATCACTTGCCCTGCTGGACAAGGACAGTGATGACCATAGTGAGTTATCGAGAGCAAAGAAGCATCTCCTTGAGGTTCTTTTTAAGTAAACATTAACATCGCCGCTGCCCTAGACGAACTTCGTCGCCTAGATGTTGTCCAAGAGAATTTCAAGCTTTAAAATCATTTAACCTGGCATCCTAGCCTTCCATGATGTTCTGTACACAAAACCAGGCACATACTGTCAAATGCTTATACCAGCGGAGAATTTTTAGATGGCGGAAGTAATACAAAAACATGGAAATACAGAAGCAGCATTAAATAAGTTATTTCTAGCTGTTTCGTCACCGGCTATTCTTCGTATTAATTCTAGTTTTTATTGCCAACGCATTTTTATATTTTGTTCGTGTGCATGGCATCATGGGAGGCCAGGTGACCAGGCTGTGAAACCAGTCTGCATTTGATAAACGTTTCAATCATATCCCTAAGAGCGAGAATCTTTTACCCTCATTGTCTCGGCGCTAAATACTTTTAATGTGTCGGTAATAAATAATCATTAATTCAATAACTCCCTGTTTAAGATAATATCATAAATTGTTAAATTATGCACATACACAAGCAAGAATGAGTTAATAGGATCATGTAGTCATGGCATTTAACTTTCAACAATGATGGGATACAAATTTTATTTTTTCTCTGATCAGTGTTGGCTGCTATGGACTCACCAGTGCACATGCTCTACCGATCCCTTGTGCAGCTGCGGTCAGAACGACAACCTTTCCATTAAGTCGACCCATCCTTTTCATGCCAGAGCTTGTAATAAGACATGTCCAGAAGATAAAATTAGGATGGATTTTAAAGCATCACGTTATTTACTATATAAGAAGTTTACGATACCATATTATTCTAAACGTCATGTATGTGCATTATAAAATGAAGTGAGATCTTTACTTGTCACAACAGATGTTCTAAACAACCAATATTACTGCAAATAAGAGACTGATTTTTGCAATGAGGTCAGAAAACTAAGTAAATATTCACTGTACAGTAATAGCAACCACATCTCATACAAATAGACGTTGCAATAAAACTACATTGTACATCAATAACACCTACATCTCACACGAATAGACTTGTAATAAATCTGTATATTGCACAGTAATAGTACCTACATCTCACACAAATAGACGTTGCAATAAAACTGTACATTGTACAGCAATAACACCCACATCTCACACGAATAGACAATGTAATAAATCTGTATGTTGTATATTAATAACATCTACATCATGCACAGATAAGCGTTGAAATAAAAATGTCCCAAAAAAATTAAAAAACCACACTTGCACTAAATTACTTATAGTCATCATATTCCATTCATGCAGTGTTTCATCCATTGAAAGAATCTTTTTCGGTTTTCATTTTGAGGACAAAATTCTATGGCAAAATAGTCGTTTATTTCTTTACTGTTATTAACTATGATATTCTTAAGCCCGTTTTAACCTACAGTCATGGGTGTTCCATTTAGATTGGCGAGTCTTGCTCCAGACTGCACGCAGTCACATCACATCGTTGAACTGTGTTCAATATATTCCTCGTGTTTTCGTTAAAGGGTACGTTACAAACCGAATACGCGGAAAGCAAACATCATGCGTATACAATTGAACGCATTCTCATCAGGTTCTGCTTGTTGCTTATAAGGCATCATGCCACTAGATTATTTTTAACTTAGAGTGCTCTTTGTTTTGACATTTTGATATTTGAATTAATCTAAATTAATTTAAATTTGAAAGACTGTGACATTGCTTCATGTCAGAAAAAAGCGATAAACAGACAACATCCATAAGGCTGGTCACAAGTCATGTGACACTGTTGACGTATTTTTTGTAAGATTGTTTATCTCTAAAGTATGGACCTTTGTTCAATTTGACAAATATTATTTACCGAATACATATAAGAAATTAGATAAATAGATACACGACAGTGAGGTGATATGACACTGTAAAACATTTTGTAAGTATAAGGAAACTTATGCGTATGTATCATCATCTCCGATAGTAATCTGTCTTAAATTAATACATAATCATTAAATCATCAACATTATTAACTTTAGTTGATCCAAGGCCGAGAATCATTCCGATCAACCGCTGATTTCCATTAACGAAGGTACCAAACAAGGGAGAACAAATTTGTAGCTCTGTTCTTCAGAAACCAATAAATCACAGTGACGGGCGAGTTTTGTTGGCATGGTGTGTGTTTCACAAGAGTGAAAGCGATGTCTTATACTTTTATAACTATGTATTAAGAAACGCTTTGTATCTATGGAGATGAAAACATTAACGTCATATACAGCCATTAAAAAATCTGAACTGGTGAAATAGCTTACAAAGATTGCGTAGATGGCTCCTACTGAAGAAAGAGATGTTGAAAATGTTAGTTTGTAGAAAGTGGTATTACTAAATTAAAATTAGTCAAGTGCTTAAAGAATGCTTGATATCAAAGATTCATCCAATTCTTAACAATATGTATCCATTGTCTTTACAAATAATTGAAGTGATGTTTGTGACCATGTATGAAGTCATATTATTCATAAAAATATGAGAATGATTGTCACATTTAGTTCAAAGGACTTGCTGAATTTATATTTCGCAGTTATAACAACGCTATCTCACACAAATAGAATATGTATATTTATATTTCACAGTTATAACACCCCTATCTCACACAAATAGAATCTGTATATTTATATTTCAGTTATAACAACCCTATCTCAAACAAACATAATCTGTATGGAAAGTTTGCTCCGTAAATAAAACAAATCCTTAAGAGAGCATTTCCAAAAAACCTCTTATAAAAATTCTATAATGAATATATTTTTTTCATTTACCTTTTTCATCCACCAGAAGATTCCTTCTTTAGCCGTCCTATTTCCGACAAAATTATGTTGCAAAATCATCCGTTTGTGTTTTTTACCTGTCTTTACTATAGTATTATTCAACTCCATTAACCTACGATCACGGGTGTCGTATTTAGACAGATGAGACTTTTTCTAAATTACATGCATAGTCATATCACCTTGCACTGACAAATTAGTCTCGAAAACTGGGTCGAATTTCTTCATTGTGTATTCATTAAATGGAATGACAAACCAGTATACGGCTGCAGCAAAAACTCTTTCTCATCACTTTTTATCTGAAGAATACATGGTAGTAATGCCTCTAGACTAATTTGATTATCTTTTTTCATCTGTTTATTTATTTAGATTGCATATTATTTTGACCTTTAGCACGAGATTTGAATTAATTTGAATTATTTTATATTCAAATTACCATGTCTTTGCTTAACGTCATATCTAGTTACAATCTAAAGTTTATAAATAGTGGCCAAATCGTTTTAGGAGTTTAAACATTTTAGCAGCCAGCCTCCATTAGGTCAGCCTACGACATGATACACAGTGCACAGTTCTTTTTCTCCATAAGACTGCGTGTGTATTTTTAGAGAACAAATCCCAGTTTTCGTAACATTTTCAACAAATATTACTTCCTGACGATGATAAAGTTAAGCAAATAACAACTGAGTGACACGAAACTTTAAGTTTAAATCAGATCTAAAGATAACCGTATTGAAATGAGAAACCATCTAGTTAATCAAAGACCCAACAACCTTCGGATTAACTACCATTATTCGTCACTTACTTAAGCATCTGAAGAATAAAGAGAACACCGTTCGCATAATTTTCTCGCCTCGTGTTTAACAGTCATCAGACAGTCTTCTCAATTGCATAGTTGACTCAATGACCTGGACCTGTTGTCTAGGTTTGCGGCATTGAAGTTAAATTATTGTGCAGAAACCATTACTATTGCATTCGACTTACAATGACCAAGAAGTCTGATATGTAGACCCCAGATCAAGAAGTCTGATATGTAGACCCCAGATCTATATGCTTCTTTATTACCTTACATGCAAGCCAGTTTAGTTAAGAAATTTACTTCAGAATAAATGTTATTCTGTAAGACCAATTTCTTTTTCTACCTTTTAACTCGAAAATCGTAAGGCATCTTCCGTACTTTTATTGCAAGACCACTTCAAGCTTAGATCAATTTAAGTGATCAAGAACTGAAGCTATGAAACACCATCGCTTTTTCTTTCAGTCACATTCATCTTGAACTTTTATTTTTTAACACTAAATTCAAGAAGCTTTTTCTTACCCAACATACGTCTTGAGCAAACTTTGCTCAATGTAAAGAGCTTTACTTGAATTTTTGTGTTTGTCTCTCCTACAACAAAATTTACAAATATACAAGTGATAATATTGAATGTTTTTCTCCAACATCTTGGGTGTGCCAATCCTTGATATCCATTTGTCGTTGACGTTGGTTAAAGTTAATGAAAATTATCGAACTTTTATCTAAACTCCATATATTTGTCGATTATTTATCCAGTTTAAAAAAAAACAAAGCAACGTATTTTTCTTACAAGACGAGATAAAAGAATTATATTAGTATTTGCGCCGGTTGACCCTATAGTGATTTATTAAAATTATTGATCCAATAGGACCGGTTGATAAGATTCCAATAGATCAAGGTAACCGGTTGACAAGTTTCCAATAAATCAAGCCAGCCGGTTGATACATCTCCACTAGATCAAGGAGGCGGTTGATACGTCTCCAACAGTTTTAGAGACCCGATTGATTATGAATTTGAAAGATGTCCATGGCTGAATAAAGCGTGTATGCATCTTGCTTTGCGTTGGAATTCTAAATTAAACTGGGGAATTCAATTCAGAGAGAAAGCGTGCAAGTCTGACGTGTATGATCTATCTTTATAAACAGATACAGTGTTTCAACACATATCAAGTTCTGGACGGATTAATCTATGAAACTATCTAATTATTAGATATTAAAGAAATATTTCATTTACTTGAATCAATCACAACTCACAACCCCTCAGCTCATAACAATATGTTGATTTAATTCGATGACATTTGCTGTTTTACTGAAATCGAAGTTCGAATACGATAGTGACCCTCGCCGTAAATTTCGACATACTGAAAGTTCATAAGGGTTTTAAAATAAGTTATTACAAGTGGAAAAAAGCACAAACAAAGCAACCGACAATAATTAAATTCTTGCTAATGCATCAGAGTTTGTAATGGGACTTTCATAGGACACTATGGGACTTTCTTAGATACTTATTGGGAAGTATCTTCCAAACTTTTCCAGTAATTCTTGAAGGTCAAATCACAAAGTTACCCCATTTGCAGAAAGGATATCATTTGTATTACTAGTCTAATACATACCTAATGATGCCCATATACATTGTACTTTCAAATGATTATCATTGTTTACTTAACAACACATGTAATACCTCATAGTAATGAGAAGAAATGGAAACTGAACGCTGCGTTGGAAGAACATTCCCAACTGTGCAAAACTGTGAACATCATGACAAGTTCTGGAAAGGCAATAATTGAAGAGGATTGGCCGTTGCTATCGAAAAGCTATTCTGGTCATTAATATCCATCGATCTGCTTCTCGTAAGAAAAGACAGCGAAGTTTACAGAATCATCAAAATATTTGATAATTTAGCTGAACAGATGAAGATTGTTGGCTTTGTCATCAGTTAAAGTAGACTATAGATTCGCCGTTGCCGAAGCGCAGTTTGCCATTGGAAGGTCACCTTCACGTCTCAAAGATACAAGTAATGATTAGAGCAGAAAACGATTTGCATGCAAAATATACATCAGTTTGTACAGCTATAATCGGTCATTTTAAGGAGCGATCTTCCATGCTAGAGCCCCTTTGACGTGGGTTTCATAAGTCAAGGCGATAAGTCTTGCGTACCAATCTCTCTAATCGACGTCAGCATGCAGAGTCCACTTCTGATGCATGTGTTTTACAATCATTATAAAGATCATGAATGGGTTATAGCTGCCCGACACAAGCTAATCCGACCCCCCCCCCTACCGTGTGTGCCGGAATCCAAATTCACTCTAACGGTCTTGCAGAACTGAGAAGCAGTTGGCTATGCGGGTCAACGTGTATTGAAATCAGATCAGGAAACCACTTTTCGTTGATAGATTTCAGACGTGGGCATGGCTTCGAAAGGTCGCTGAATCTCAAGGAGTTCGACGCCATTACCAGGAAGGGTATCGATAGATGGGTCAAACCAATTCTTGTGTTCAACTCTGAGGGCGATCCTGATGATACCAAAATGCATTAAGGTTGAGATACACCACTTTATTCAGCAAGATTGTGATACCGTGTTCATAGCAACGAGCACAGAGACGAAGTGCCTTTAAAAAAGCTGGGCAAAAGATAGCACCCGTAAGTAAGCAACCTAGACGAAAGAAACAATACTGTCAACGTTGAGCTGGAGAAAAACTTGGAGTTTGCCGGAAAGACTCAGTTGGTCGCTGACAATTTTCCGACTGTTGCCACATATATCAAGTAAGCCAAATTAGAGCCCTTGAAACAAGAATTAACGTTAATAGATACAAAAATAATGATTCTTTATTCATGTGAAATCAAAACTTTACTCAGATTGTGAAGTGCGCAGACGACAAATGCTGATCGGACCCAAGAAGCTCTTATTTCAGCGTGGTTACAGGCATGCGTTTCCTCCTCTTCTACCTCTCGTTCAAGCAGGCAAAGAACATAAGACGTCGGAACGAGCAACACACTGGGCGCCGCCAAAGTTTCCATTTCATTTTTGCATCTCAGAATCTGACAATGAATGACATCCTTTCCTTGTTTTTGCAAATGCCTTTCAGTCGATTCCATATCACCTATAATGTCAAGAAGTTAAACCAGTACTTAGTGACATGATTCGCAAGTTATGCCATCTGTAATTCACCTCTCTGGTCATGTTGCACAGCTACACTGCCAAGTTCAAACTGGTATCAGTTCCACTGAACCAAGTCAAACTAGCTAGAGTGGAACAAGGAGAGTGGAGAGAGTGCGGATTGGCTTGATGAGATCTGAATATCCCTTCCAAAGGACGAGGATGTAAGTTTTCTAGTTTGTTTTATGAAGGAGTATTTTACATCACCTTGAAAGGAAGAGAACATTGAGAAATATATTCATGACATGAGACCACTACAGCATTATTCCTTGGATCATAAGTATTATTCCTAACTATAACTTTTCTCAGTAGTATACGTTTCTTGAGGACTAAGATCGGATATATCAACGTATTGTAAGTATTAGATAATTCAGAACGCTGTCTCGTATTGTTATGAGTCTTTCTAATACAAAGTGATTGACTTCTGAACACTTTTTTGGGAGCGTGATCAAATTTTTGTGACATCATATTTGAGGGGTCTGAATTTTTTTGACTATATGTGATGAGGCTGGGGATCAAACATATGCCAAAAATGCATGGCATCATATATGGATGGTCCCGTAGGCTCTGTCCTATCATATACAATGAGCAAGTGTCAAACTAAGCTTAAATTATTATTTTCATGTTATGAAACTATCTCAGGATTTTGAATCCTCAATACATAGGCTTTCTGAGCCATGGTTGCTTGTCAGAATGCATAAATAAAGATGGAAACTGAAATATCTAGTTGAACTCTATGAAATCAATATGAATTTGCCGCGCCAGGAACTGTTGCGCACGACTTTTATATTCTCCATCCAACAACAAAATATAGCAACCAATCAGAACCCTCTCTACATCATAGGCAAAATTAATAAAAATGGCCTCGTCAAAACAACGTGAAAACAGTGACTATCACCTAAAAACATCGGCTGATTACTCCTTTCACAAAATTCATCTTGAATGAGACAAGAACATACGAACACCAGGTAATTAATGTAGGATGTATGAAGCTTAAACAATCTTTGTGTCTTCTGCCTAAGCTTTAAACAAATAAAGAGAGCCCCAACCACTATAATTCACTGACCAATCCCCAAAACTTATGAACAAAATTTATTAAAGTAACAGTACAATCAACTTTCACTGTTGTTCATTTCGCCTCTGTTCCCTGTATCCACTGAAGCTAGGCATGCCTACATGCTCCATCCTCCATCAATTATAAACTCCTGACCCGTTACGTAGGCTGACTGTTAAAAGAAATAGGGAAAGTAAAATAAGCAGACCCGACACATTTGAAATGAAACTTGTTCTCCTGACATACTAGTAGAAGATTCTATGTAGGCTACCGTTATTTCGTTCCGATCGCGAGCAGAAACAAAAATCAGATGGAATCAGTTAAACAAAGCTAGGGTGTAGTTAAAGTAATGAAAGTAGCGCATAAACAACAACATCAAAATTATATATTTTCTGGATTATCTTCTAGTGATATTATTTAAGTACCATTCAAAACACGTCAATAAAAAAATCAAAGATTGTTTTTCTCAAAATGTAGGTGATGAAATCTTAGAAATGTTTAGATCATTTTTTTGTTGTTTTTTCCGGATATCTGAAAAATCATAATGTTGCGTCTTGAGCTACACTTTACAACTATAAATTATTCCACTGACCTCGTCTGATGCCAGATACACCACGAGGTGCGCGATCTCTTCTGCAGACGCAAAGCGGCCCATCTTTTGGCGGGCAACAAACTCATCATAGGCCTGTGGGAAAGAGAAAACAAATTTTAAATTCATATTTCACCTGCTATGGATAATATATTTCTTCAGTAGTCTCCCTTTTCTTGATCTTCACCTATTTGAATCCATCGATCATTTCTGATATTTATGGTGCACTAATAAGCAAGATAAGAAGTTGTATACCAATCCAAAGAGTTTTTGAAAACTTTGTAAATGTTGTTGCTACAGAAACGAAGTGCAAGATAAATTATACAAGATCTTGCATTGTGCGACAAGTACCAAAATGGGTCAACCACTTCAATAACATTTTAGTCACAAAACTATAAGAAATACAATTGTTTCATAAATTTTGTAAATACATTATGCATCTCATACAGTTTTTAGCGAGTTTTAGAACAAAACGTTTCCTTATATTTCTTTGACACTTAGTTCATTCCAGCTTTGAGAAAAACAGAAAGATGTACTAAGAAAATCGTCATTTACACAACTTGTTATCGCACCTGAATTAAAGTACATTTTTACTTAAGATTCCATTTGTAGAAGCTGTAAATATTACGAATATGTAACTAAAAACTAATATGTAGTAGTAGCAATATTTAATTATGAAATAAAAGTTTCACACGAGCCTTTATAAACTTTATTCTAAAAGATTTAACATACAATTAGAAATATTTGATTTGGATAAATAAATGAAATACCAAAAACAAATCGGTTGAAGGAAAACTACAAAAGCAGTTATATCTCTGATAAGCAATTTACAAAATGACCTTCAAATCTGAAGGCATTACTAATGACTAATGATTCTTTTTACATCATTGGATAAAAAAAAGAGTTAAACAAGGTGGTAATATACTTGTAAATGTGACTCTTGGGTCTTGACGTTTTCGTCGTATTATTATTAAAGTATATTAAGTTTTCTTCAATCTAATAACTGGTATTTTCCTTTTTGGTGCAGTTCCCAAATTTGGTATACTGTAATTAACAAGGCAGCTTGGAACCATTGACATCAAAGGCCTATCAAAATGAGAACTTAAAGCGTAACTCTTTGTTTTGAAATCATGTCTTTTTCTATACTGCCGTCAAATGATTATCATTTTCTTTCTTGATATTTAAGAGTTGTTGTTTACGTTCTTGTTTTGGCTGTTGTCGATAGTTATGATCATGTGTTTGTTTAAATTTTTTGTTTTACATCTTACCTTCTTTGGATCGGGTCTGGCGTTCAACCTATCCTGCAGCGATGGTGTATCGACTGTGCCTAATAGGGTGTACAAACAAAATCAATGTTATGCACCCTTCTGTCTAAGCATTACTTTATATTCAGAAAAACTAGAATATTGTATATTATTCATAGTTCAAACAAATATGCATGCCTAAGGATATGTGTGACATTGGTGAGATGTTAAGGCTGTATAATTCATTTACTGAAATTACCGCATTGAATTTTAATCGGTTTCTTTTATTTTTGCTGCTTTCTAAAACAATGCATATGTATGATTTTCCACATACTACACCCGCAAAATATCTCGCTTCGAAATTTTGTCTCTCATTTTTATCACACATCACACTGTTTCCCATTTCATCACACTGTTCCCCATTTCATCATACTGTTTCCCATTTCATCACACTGTTTCCCATTCATCATACTGTTTCTCATTTAATCACGCTGTTTCCCATTTCATCATACTGTTTCCCATTTCAACACACTGTTTCCCATTTCATCATACTTTTCCCCATTTCATCACACTGTATCTAGAACAGAAACTGCATACAATACCAAAGGTGTCTCTTCAGAAGTGTGTGTGTGTGTGTGTGTGTGTGTGTGTGTG
>QKMX01366056.1:14226-26454 GCA_003401595.1 Venustaconcha ellipsiformis | reverse complement strand
GAAAGAACCACCTACCAACGAGAAGCTACTGGCAAGCTTTTCTCACATATATTTGCAATGATAATTCTTAAACAAATAATTTGTCATGAAGGTAGTTTAAAGTTCCTTGCTTAATTAGAGATCGCAGAAGCCAATATGGGCGAACCAATTGCCATGTGACAAAGATAAATAACATTTTAAATGATGAGTGATACATATCGATTCAACTTACATTTTCTGTCATTGTCACGTCTTCACGATATAATTGTATTTCTGTACTAAACTCACACACTTCTTCCAAAATGTCTGACCTTGCAGTATCAGCTTGTTAGATTGGTTACTTTTCCTAAGTATCACTGAATCTTGCACAATCGCCTACTAGAAGAATAGCGTTAGTTCCTTGATTAAAGCTGATAAATTACTCTTGTCCTTTTACAACATGTTTATGATATTGTTAAAACTCACACTCTGCGTCGAGAAATTCAGTGCCAATCCAATCTTTATACAGATGATCACACTGCAAATGATAATGTTGTGGTGTTTTTTAAGACATTTATCTATGAAAATATAATAAATATAATTGTTTGTGTTCATCGTTGTTCAGAAAATCTGTAGAAAATATAATTTGAATACGGTCACAATTTCTAGGTTTGACATTTAGATGGATAATTTGTTGAATATGGTAGAGTTTAAACCCAGGTTAATAAAGGTTAGGATCCAATAAACACATTCAATTATCATTTGTAAACCCCACCGTACGAACTGTGGATTTTCCAGGAACAATAACTAAGCGATCGTCTTCTCTTCAGGAGTTTTGCTGTTACAACTTGTATTAATTTTGTCAGCTTCTGACTGAAACCCTGAAACATGGGAGCTTTGAGGTTGACTAACCTTGCGTTCACAACATAAAAATAACTGTTTATTGTTTATCTGTTTAGAAAATAAACTATTATTTCTCCTCTGCCTTCTGCTTTTAATCTCAATAAAAATTAAACATTGTATCCTCACCTTTAACAAAGATTTAGAGAAAAGAGCGTACAAAGCATCTTAACCTTTACAACATACACAATAAAGAGTAAAGGATTATAACTTTTAACATGAATTTAACAAAACGTGGTGGAAGATAATTAAGTCTATGTTCTTAATTCCTTTTTTGAGATGACTAAAAATTACTATCCAACCTTCAAATGAAAAAGTGATATTATTAGTACCATTTTTTAAAAAGTCTTTGGCATGACTCGGCCGGGGTTCGAACACACAATATACCGCATCTGAGGCGGACGCTCTAATTACTTGGCCACCGGAGCGGTCGTTGAAGAAATTAAATGCACTCACTAATATCATTGCTGGTTAAAGTACAGGGTGTTGATAAAGATGTAACATCATCGTTTTGCTGGCCAGGAACAAACACATAAATCTAAAGGCACTATATGTGCAAGAACAAGTTGTTGTTTTTTTTTAACTCAGCTTCATTTGCATCTTATCGAAATTCTATATCAAAAATAAAGGTTATTCTTAGTACATTTCAGAGTTTGTTTAGATGATAGTTTCTGTGTCATCACTGTTTGGGTTATGTCTAAATTACTTCCAATTATTTTCCATATTTACATTCTTAGATAATTTTATAATTCATCGTTACTTTCAAAGTTTTAGCATTATTTATTTACTCATTCAAGCTTTTCTACCAATAGTTGCGTTCCTTTTAGGAGTACGTATAGGCTGATAATTATCCTTTTTGATTTTATCATTTACATTAACCCAAAAAAAAATCATAGGTGGCTCAAATGTGCCTTAATTGACCTCTTAATTTTTAATTGTATTCAATCACTTTTTATATTTTTGTCATCTTGCCAATGTATTTATTTGCACCAACTCTGATACAGTGTTTGTGTTTGGAGTGATCTTGTTGTTCAGGTCTGCAATATTAGTAGTCGAAAAGGTTAAGAGTCATTTTTCTCATGACCATCTTCAAGAATCCCCCTATCTAACTGATGATACAGTTTTTCAAGATCTAATCGATTGAAAAGGATTGACTTAATAAATACGTTTGCTATAATAAAAGCGATTATGGCGTCTTAAATATAATTTCCTATCCTATTAACAACGTGAGAAGCGTATGTTGCATACATGTAACAAGAATGTGCTATTATACCTCATTATTGGTCAGACTTAGGTTTGATTGGTCCATCGTAAAATTAGTTATTGGCTTGTATTGGCCATTATAATTATTTATAACCATCAAATACATTTTTCACAGGAACTGAGTGGAAAAAAATCTTTTCGGTTCATACTTTTGATTTAAAATAGAAATAAACATTTACTGTTGTTTTTTAATAAAAGTTTGATTCAAAACCCGTCGTATCTACGTTTGTGGCTATTAATAAATTGGTTTTAAACTAAATAATATGCACCGAATAATTATTTCTCGGAGTAATGACACATTTTGTGTTATATTTTAAATCTTCGATGTGTATTTTATATTCTCGTAAATTCCGTTCTTAAAAAGTACGTATTGGACACTAACCAATTCAGGTTCAAGTTATTTATTAAAATAACGGGAAGGAATAGATTAACAGATGCATTCTTGATTTTGTTTAACGACAATTAAAAGAGATGATTGCAAATCTATTTCTGTAAACCTGAAGACAAAGTCCCTCTCTCAGTTACAGAGACCAGGTCTTGAACCTTGATCTCGCTGGCTACCAGCTGTCACAGAGAAGAAACACGTGTTCGGACGGAATGAACCTTGAACCGGAACTCCTGAACTCTAGATCCGATCCATCCCTACAATATCTCTATGATAATTTTCGAAAATTCCACTTTGTGCTTCCGTATTTTGCACCACTCAGATCAACCATGCTGATGCTGAAAGTCAGACTTTTAACGATTATTACAAGTATTTATTTGCGTGATACCCAGATTACCACCAAATACCACATGGAAAGAATTCGCGGCTTGAAACTCCTTTATTCAAATTCAATTACCTGAGCTTCTTGGTTTCCTAAGTAAAATATCAATAATATGAAAATTTCGGCCGTTACAGCTCTGACTGTTCTGCTTTGCTGGTGAAACATATGTATTGTTTCTACTTTTTCGTTTCCAAGTAAAAATTAAACCCTTCTTAATGACAAGATTATTATTTATTTGAGCAGGTCATCGAAGGTGTCTAACCTAATGTAACAGTTCATGTTTTGTGTGTCCTATGTATCTGTCCATCGTTTTGTACATGTAACATTTAGCCAGATAGTCTAAAACAATTCACATACTTGTTCGATTCAGCTCTACGACTATGGTGTCAACTTATTCTAGATACGAATCTCCAGAAAAGGGTTTAAATGAAACTACTTGCATCTATACAAGCTCTGTTGGTTGACTTCCCGATCTTGGTCTCTGTCTAATTCGTTAAATAGTATTTATTGGGATCCCTGTAGAGCTAAAGATACTAAATCGGGGGTTAATATTAAAATATTTAAAGCTGAAAATGAGATTGTTCATATGTTGAAATACATGTACCAAGTATCTGTTATATTCTGTTTAGTATCATAATCTATTTAGCCTCCTCGTTTCATTCACTTAGCACGACGAGTTTCATCCGAACTTTCTAACGTTTTAGAATATCCCTGACTACAAGATCATTATACAGGTTATATGTAAACAAACTATACAGACATCCCCCCCCCCGTGTCTGACTCGGCTCAACGAAATCCGTCCATCATTTTTCAAGGGGTCCAAAAGCATCTTTTTCGCGAAGCATGTTCGATAAATTTCTTCTAAATTGTTCTACTTGTGTAGCAGTTCACTTGGAAAACAATTAAAAAGAAGACTTCAGATCAAAACACTTTAAGCAAGGGTTTGCGTCGTCCAAAGCGTTGGTAGAATAGGTCCTCTCTCTACCGGCTTTGTGCATGTATCCAACAATGAACGTCTTATTTATCCAATTCCGCAGACGTATTTCATTGATGTTTCCTTGGGAACTTGAATAAATCCCAGGATACAAAATCTCAGATATGAGTACACGTCAAAAACCTGTGAGAAGTAAATGTTAGGGTCAGTATATGGTTGTTAGATGAGATCCTTTAAAGATCTTTTTACTGCTACCAAATGTGTAACCCCTAGATGTTAGAAATTTCGTCTAAACATTAAACTGCATGTACAGATCCCAAACTACAAACTACTAATGGGGGTGAGGGGGTGCAGAGGGTCGAATGGGGGAGGTACATTGATATTCTTTACGCCAGATGCCACAAAGTCCATAGTATTGATAGAATCGGACATTCATGTACTGGTTTTATATTGCCAGTATGAATGAGGACCTTCTATTTTGCAATTTAGTCAATATTTATTCTGGTCATTGAACAAATTCCTAGAAATAAAATCTCAAAGATACTATTTAAAACAAAGCTTTGAGAAGGGTATACTAGAGTCTGTCGGTGGACGTAAGGTTTAATCACCTTATGGCTTTTGTGTAACTTCAATATATTCGGTATATTATCCACCAATTTTTTCAGATCGGATCAGCGAATTTTGTGCAAACCTTTTCGCTACTATTTGGAGCAAGTCCCTAACTACAAATTGCAAGGTGGGGGGGGGGGTAAGTCAGAATACCTTATGCTTGGACTGACGAAGAGGAGATTGTTCATTTTATCGGTCCTCTCTGTACTATATTAATAGAGTCAGTGTGTGTAAGGAACCTCACACGTGTCCGATTCCGCTCAAAGGATTTCATCAATGATTCGAGGAGGTGATGTTCGGGTTTGTGGATAGATGTAAGATGAAATATCATATAAAATTTTTTTATAGATATCATATATTAAGTCTCAGATTTCTCAAGATCAGCTGGACCAACTTCGTCTAAACAGATTTAACTTTTGGAACAGATACCTAACTACGGTTAAAGAGGCAGCTCAGTTTAAACTATGTCAAGCTGGTCTTTATGTAGTTGAAAATATTGATACAATCGATTATCTCTTTTAGACTTTTTATAGGAGGAACTCATCAGAACCCTCATATTTCGCCACTTTCGCTCGACCAATTTTGTCAGTACTTCTGGGGGAGTTAAATGAATCCCAGTATCCAAATGCTCAAAGAAAGGTACGTCATTTATGTACCGGCTTGATACAGTCATTACTCATACGTGTCCTCATGTTTCTCTGATTCTGCTCTACTTTATTTCATCTTAACTTATTCTATGAGTCTAAGTCCAACATATGCTACAAATGATTTGAAAAGAGTTCAAATTTCATTTTACAAGTTATTTTATCCTCACTAAATCGGGACTAAGAAAAATGAACCAATCTGATGTCGCCTTGATTTTGCCATTTCTGCTAAAACATTAAAACTATTTCTGTCATGAGGTTTTGATGCCAATCAGACACTTATTAAATAATGAAATGTCAGATTGGTTTGTTGGTTTTTAACGGCACTTTTACCACACTATTGCTTATATCATGTTGAGGATGATAAGTGCCTTTTCCAGAGATATACGGAGGCAACCATCTAGGACTGGGCTTGGGCGGAAATCAAACCAGCAACTTGAGCTTCGGACTCCCGACGTTATACTTAATGAGTTACAGCGACTCAATCATATGCTTTCTGAGAAAACCCCAAACAAATCGGGAAAATAAATTGACATTATCAGACACCCATCATCCTATCATGGATAAATGTAGAGTAAAATAGCACAACAATACTTCAAAAACAATTGAATACTTTTGTCAGAAATATGATATTTTTATTGTAAAATTTAGGAAAACAATTAGAAATTGTTCATTGGTAAATAAATAAATGTTGTTTGATTAAAAAAAAATGTATTGATTTTTATATTTAATTATATGCAGATTCCGTCTAACTACAAGTTTCCACTTTGGATTTAAATTGTAGAATTTCGTCATTGAATGAATAGCACTTTAAATAATCACTGTATTTCAACTTTAAAATCTCTAATTCCAGGTAAGAATGTGTGCCAAGCATAAAATACGTTACTAAAATTGTTCTTCTTTACATCAGTCTACGTATTCAACATTGTCATTTTGGACAACAATATGCTCAGTTGGAGTTTTCATACTTCTTGCAGATCTTTTAATTTTCGATTTATCAGGAGATTCATAGAATTTTGGATCTGCTTCCATGCTATATTCTTTTGTTCCATCAAATATTTCATTCTCTTTCTTCTTGAATCTCCTTCTCGACTTCTTTTTCTTCTTTGTAGTATTATTTGTTCCAATGCCGGTATCTGTCAGATGCAATGGTTCCAGCAGTGCTCCTCTCTTAGGTAAGGGTCTGTTCATAAACACAGGATCTGTTAAAGGATTGCTTACTGAAGTAATCAAATCTTTCTCCATTGTTTTCGCTCTTGTAGGCAAAACGTTTCTGTCCTCCTCTGATCTTTCAGAGTGGATCTCCTCTTCTTCAGTAGATGGTTCAGACTTTGTATCTTCTGGAGAAACCATTTTTCGATGTCTACGTTGCATGAGGAAGATGACTATGGCAGCGGCGATGAGAATTATACCCATCAAAACACTGATGGCAATAACTGCCGCCAATAATGACTTATCTCTCTCTATTGGTGTACTACTGTCCGGTTTAACAACTGAAGTGTCATTCAATGTAGGGTCTCTCGTACGCACTCTCACCATTAGGATGGCCTGGGCTGCAGACTGACTACTTCCAACCTCTTCAGCCTGTTGAAACGAATGAAATGATAATACTGCATAATTTTATGTGACGTCATACATGAATCCCTTTCAATCAGATACATTCCATGTAATGAAGGATTCCACTTTTCAATTCCGCCCGAATGAAACGCTAAATGGAACAAGATGTATTGTATAACAAATTAATCCTTAAACATATGATTTCCCTTCAGTCTGTGTTAACATCTTTATATTCCAATAAGCATATATCTTACTCAAGACTGGAGTTAAATAAATAGCATTACAAGACTTCATTAGCGCTCTGCTACTTACGTCTTCGTAAAATTCAACTCTAGACGATATATAACACTCTTTCAAATCGAAATTAGGCACGGTATGTATATTAGCGAGCCAAGATGAGGTGGGGAGGTTATTGAATTTGTTTAGGTGTGCCATCCAGGGATCTATCAAAGCACCTAATCATAAACTACTTGAGTTTAAATTATAATTTTATGTATGTACTAGTCGCTTGCTACCTAAAGATGACAGTACTTTGTGAACTAAGTTGAACGTAAAGTGTTATTTTTATCCAAACAGATCCATATTAAATGTTTTGAATGAAGATATGCAATTATCTACCTTGTCCTACAGTTTAATTAGATCACAAATTGTCGTTGATAAATAACGCGATGATCAATTTTGGAACAATAAATCCGACATAATAACGAGATGATCATTTTTGACCTATACATCCTAAATAATAACGAGATAATCAATTTTTGACCTTTACAGCTTAGATAAGAAAGTAATTATCTATCTTGGAACTATACATCCGAGATAATAACGAGATGGTTAATTTTGGAACTATAAATCCGAGATAATAACGCGATAATCAATTTTGAACCAAGACATGTGAAAAATAACAAAATTATCAATTTTGGACCAATAGATCTTAGATAATAACGAAATTATCAAGTTTGGACCTAAATAGTCAAGATTATAACGAGATGATCAATTTTGACCTACGCATCTGAGATAAGAACTAGTTCAAATTTGGACCTATACATCGGATTTAATAAGGAAAGATAAATTTTGGAACTATACATCCGACATAATAATCTGAGCACTGAAGAAAATAAGACCTATTGACGTATATCTAAGCTTCAGTGATGCATCACAATTTAGAGTCTTGCAAGCTTTTCAACCCGAGAGTGAGTCTAGGCATGTGATTCATTTCTTTCCCGAGATTTACAAACACATTTTCAACAGAGAAAACAGATCCTAATCTTTATTGTTAGTTAGTTTCGATTTTGCTCATAACTCGGTTTGCGCATAAGCAATAAATGGATCTAAAACATTTAATAGAACGCTAAGAACACAACATGAAGAGAGCTGAAAGCTTTCTTCCAACTTATGCACTGGATTTCGTTTCTGCCTCCGCCTATTTTCGAAAAAATGGGTTGCGTATTGGATTTGAAAATTCAAACTGAGTGTTTGTGTCTCAGGCTCAAATGGAACGCAGTGCTTCGTTTGTCAACTGCTGAAACAATACAGCTCAGAACGGCTATATGTAAAACAGCACATGTTCTTAAACGCTTGTTTATAATATATTTCGCTGAAGACACAAAATCTTACACCTTAAACTATTTGTAACTGTCTGGATTATGCACGATGACAGTTTACAAAGTTACGTACAATGACAACGAGTCTTATTGTTGGCCAATGAGCCTCTGAAGCAGGTTTCATTTGATAAACAGCGCCGGTATTCTGGTCAATTCTGAAGAAACCAGAATTGTCATTACTTGAAGAACCACCAGATGAATCTGAAAAATATATAATATTGGGAAATAGAGATGAGCTACTCTTACAAATGCATAATTTTTCATAAAGTTACATAACTTAAAAATGACATGATGAAATAATTACCTAACATCATAAGACAAATCCAAGAAACGTAGAAGCGGAATTTAGATTGGAGAAAATCCCAAAATGTTATTGTACTAAAGTTTCATCGTACCATGTGTGACCTTGCATTCATGTTTGTAGGTCTGAATTTACATTCTACAGAAAAATATGATAGAAATAGGTTCTGAGTCGTAATACTAGTTTAGGAGGTTGAGTGTTTTACAAACTTGCTCTTTATGTACAATCGCATAGAGTTAGTAATTAAGCTACAGTTAGATTAAAGGTTCACGCAGAAAAATAAAATGAAGATCACATTGACATGTTTGATTAAAAGTTTCAAATAATCGATTGAATCATTTATTAGTCGCCTCATTTCATAGGTTTGGATGTTGTTCTGTCTTTTTCACTAGGTTATTTGCTTAACACTTTTATTCCCATAGGAATGAAAACTATATGAAAATCATTTCGCCAATAGGTCTCTATATTTCACACTTAAGTATATAAAAAATAATATAATTTTAAAAAATAATGTATCACACCAGTACAAGTGATATGATGACATTATAAAAAAACATTTGGACAGATGAAATATACGACCGTGTCTTGTCAACATTATAGGATGATGTATACTGCTGCTTAGATTCGTCTTTTCAATAATTATTTATATTTTTCAAAATCAGTTTACAGATCTGAAATGAAATACTATAATTCATAAGCTATCTATATGGTTTTATACTTTTTCAAATGATGCATACCCGTGGCACATTTGTTTTAAAACGATCACGTAGAAACACATAATCAGTCAGATCTTACATTTATAATGGTATTTTTGTATGCAATTTACACTGGTCTCACGTGGTAGATTCCCAGCTGGCGACTGGCCGGAAAATAATCATTGGCCACCTCTACCTAATCACACGAATAGTTAATAATAAATAGTGGAAAGCTGACAAAGTGATAAGGCTGGCTCGAGTAAAATAAGCATCAGACGTTCTCTTAGTGCCATATAGCCTTATAGTGTTGGTGTGTCTTAAAAACCACAATAAACCAATCATATTAAATCAGGACACTGAAAGAAAACAATATAACAGCTGGCGAACCTACTTTATTACAAATGCCATTTCCATTGTCCATAGGCTTGCAGACTCTTTGTTTGTTTCCTTACTTTGACGCAATTACGCTCATCGTTTTCGAATGTAACTTTTTTTCTAGTCGTGAGACAAGTGCCAGAAGGCCATACATATTCCAATGCAAAAGATATTGCCGAACATGTTTCGCCAAATAGCTTGTTGTCACGGTAGTAGAAATCGTGCATAGTCACCCAAGGCTCGTTGGTTATTTTATTGTTGTTCCGACAGCAAAATCACAATTAACTCTAGATGTTCGTGTGTTGGCTTAGTATACCCTTGGTAGACCCGGACATGCATCCTCGTTCCCCATCGTCTAGACTTGTGCGTGTCAGTCCCAGGTTGACGCAAATACTCTCATACCAGTTGGTTGTATTCCTTGTCAATGTCATGCACTTTTCATATAAGCTGTAACAATACTCGGTTTCTCTCGTCGATATTAGGAGATAACTTTAATCGAAAGATAGGTCGAGCTTTCTGAGAAAGATCATACAATTTGGGTCAGTGAGCGTGATGTTGACCCGTACATTTGCCACATTGTTTTTCTGCAGTCATTCCAATAGTGTCAGCCTGTATTGTTATCTAGAGCGTATCTATGCTGTAATACACATCGAGGAAGGTAACGGTTACCGGATCGCTGGTTGAGATTGCATTCACCGTACATCTGGTTATCATTCGCCGCTAACATCTGTACTATTATTGTCTAAATGCAGTCTGTCGAAGCCCTATACGGCAACCAGGACAAGTATGTATCATCTGTTATAGTCACCGGTACAACTAGAGGATTAGTTAATAAGATATACATTGTCCGAAAATGACACCACCTAAGTCATTATATTTTAATAGTGACACAAAATATGCAGCAATGGTGGTGTGATAAGTCGATACGACTGAGATTTGACCACTATTCTCAGGGTCAGACAGAGTCCTCAATAACAGAGGCATATAAAGGTAAACGTACTTTCAGAGCCCCCAATACATTTCCTTCGCGCTGCTACGTTCAGGTTTACTTTGTTAGATGGATGGAGGAGGCATTTAGCCACCTTCGATTGTGATCGCCTGCACAATATGCTTATAATAAACATCAGTGCCGTGAGAATTGCGGATATTGCGATGTCCTGTTCGAGAGAAGCGGTTAGCAATTATTTTCACTTGTTGTATCCCCGTGAAGAATTTTGTTGACGCCTCTCGACTCCCGAAGAGCATTAAATTGGTTGTTATATTCCTTTCTTGGATCTTTGGGTACATTTAGCTGATTTAGTTACTATACCTGTTCAATGTCTAAAATCTTTCATTTTATCTCCTGGCACATGGTTTGTTTCCTCTCTGTGACCAGATCTTTATCGAGTCCTACCATATCCGCAATGGTAAACGAAAGCACATCAAGGCATGTGAAAAGAGTCTTCATTAAAACAAATATTGCTCGCATCGGGAAGTTGTTAGGTTCCTGTGCCAAGGGTCCTTTAAATGCCGTTTCCTGGAATACGACCACAGCGAGCAGCTTGTTATCTGTCATCCCACCTATTTTGGATTGTGTCTCTTCTTTAGCTACGTTGGTTTTTCCCATTAATTTGAGATAAACTGTGTCCGGTGTCTTGAAGTATGCTTTGTTAAACTTGAATTCATAATTGATTTAAGAGGATAAATAGGGGTGGATGATGTAAAGAGGATCATTGTAAAATGCCTCGGTAGCACCAGCGTTACAAAATGATCAAACTAATGCTTCAGGGAAACGAACGGACCATGCCGATGTTAGGGGTTTATACGAGGATATATGACTGACAGAACGTATAATGAATTGAGGCAATCTACAATGGAATACATGCCCCCAACACCGCTTCTATATATGTCGGCACTGGAAATGTGACAGGCACCCAGCCTGATGCGTCTATCGGATCCGCATTTGGAACTACTTTAACTTGCCACTCGACTAAACCATCATATGCCATACTACCAGTCGGGCCTTCGGAGCTAACGTCTAACGATTACAGCAGGATAACCCAGAACACAAGTACTTGAGCAAACTATGTCACAAGCTATATTTGCTTAGAGTTTAAGGTTGTGACCTAACCATAACTCGCACGCACAATAAGGCAACGGCACATGTGAAAAGTTACTATAAGTTACTACTCGTATATTGCTGCTTACATGTAAGAGTTCCGGTTAGATTAGATCGTAATAGCAAGATGGTCTTAAACAAAAAATGACCTATTGTTGAACATTAACATAATCACTCCAAGAAAAAGCCCGGGGGGCGATTGCTTTACTTGTCGATGATGCGTCAACATGTACTGCATTTGCGCGTGATAAGTATAATTTTATAACCCCTTCTTCCTCAAGACGTTGGTTAAAATCGCATCTTGTCTAGCTATTCCAAAAAGGGTCTCGATAAAGTCGTTGCGGGCAGCTTCCTTTTCTTCAGGCTTGCTAAAAATGCTAAAGTGATGGTAAAGCCATGGAGGTATAACTGGGTGGCAGTCTAAACAAAGGACATAACAGCATAACTTTGTTATCACGGTGCACCAATGACCACATCATTCCAAGTTTGCTGCACACACACACACACACACACACACACACACACA
>QKMX01366048.1:8026-21105 GCA_003401595.1 Venustaconcha ellipsiformis | reverse complement strand
TGAAAAATGGCGTTAAGCCCCAGAACAACAACAACATTAGCTATTTTGTAAACTCTTTTCAATAACAGGTTTCAAATCCTCTACCAAAATTTGGTTTTATGTGCTGTCCTGGCAAATGTGTCAGTTCCATAATAATGATATCGAAAGCATGTTTTCTTCATCTTTTTCTGCAGAACAGGTATTAAAACCATTTATGATTATACTTGGTACAACAATTTTTTTGGACATAAACTGTCCAATTGTGTGGAGTGTGGCTGTACAAGAAATGGTGTAACTTGTTTGGCAATCAGATGGATGATCTTATTTTGACTTCTCTAGAATGGCTGTTTTAATTAACTCAGTAGGAATGGCTGGACATGCTTTGTCAAAATAGTGTCTGGGATGGCTTTGTAGGTAATGAGGTGGATTCCATAGCAGCTAGATGGAAAACCTATTTTCAGCTTCTTTTTCATTTGATCAAACTTGTTAGGAATGATTAATTGGATATTCTCTGTCTGAATTGGCTTACCTATTAATGGTGTGGATACCTTGACAGGCAGGTGGAAAACCTGTTATCAGTTTTGTCCAATAAGGCCGAGCCAGTTTGAATAAAATTTGGTAGAAATGTTTTCTTTGGACATGCTTTATCAGAATTTTGTCAAGATTGACTGCCCTGACAATATGATAGCTCTATAAAAAAGCAGGTGGAAAACTTAATTTTAACTTCTGGTACAGTCTTAACTAATTTTGATCAAATTTGGCAGGAATGTTTCATAGAACATGAGCTATTAGAATTTGTTTTCAGGTGGCTGTCCTGACAGTGATGTGATGGAGCCATATGGAAACCATGTTTTTTAAGTTCTCCAAAATGCTGAGCTTGGTTTGATCAAGCTTGATACTAATATTTATTAAGATGTGTACAAACAGTGTGACTTGCATATCATCCATTTGGAAAACTGATTTGCAACTTCTTTTGAACACTTGAGCCAGTTTTTGTTGAACTTGTTGAACCATTCATCTCCCTCCATATTTGTTTCCAAAGTGGCTCTTAGCAATGGTACGACTTAGCCAGTTTATATTAAACTTGGTAGGAATTTTTCATTACATAATTGCTGAAGTTTGTTAAACATACCCTGTGTCCATATAACTTGGGAATGCACATTTAACACAGTTGCTAGCATGGGTCCCATTGTTTTTTCTAGTTTTTTTTCCCTAGAAAATGCCAAAAAGAATTTACACATATTTGTTGATCATGAAGAAAATCATAATCAAGCTAGGTAAATTAATCCCAGATATATTTCTCATTTTACTGACAAAAATGTCTTTTAGTGCCCAGAAATTTAAATCAACATCATAAAATTCATAACTTATAAAAGTCCTATAATTTCTTGCATTTTCTTTTCAAGAAGAAATTTTCAGTACATTGTAAATAACTATCTTTTATAAAATTTTGATCAGTGAAAATGTCACTCATGACTAACAGTGACAACAGTTTAAGAAATAAATAGCAACAAAATAAGTTTTTTTCAAGTGACATTTGTGTTTTAGTTGTATATTTTAAATCAGTTTCAGTGTAATTATCATAAACTTGATACACCCTCTTGTATCCACCATGAAAAAATGTCAACCTGACATCACAGCTATGTCTGTTGCATTTTTGTTAGATCCTACTTAACCATAGACTGTGTTTTGACAGATATATTTGTTCTCTTGTTACACTTGATCAAAAGCAGACCTGTTTGGTATAATCATGTTAATTGTATCTTTTGTATCAAATCAAATAAAGGCGAGTGGGATATAAAAACCAAGTTAAAAGAGAGGAAAGTCCTAATCACATAAGAGCTAAGGGACACAACTGTGTCTCAGGGTCAGGTTGACTAATTTCAGTTGACTAAGTGAACACTGCTGTAAATATTATTATGTAGGTAACATAATTAAAGCATCTAACATTAGGTGGTTTATCCTACTAATTTACAAATATGCAAAAACTTTGTTTCACAGATACAATTCTTTATGGAGAAGTTCCAATGTTTCTAATAGATACAATATTTCCAGATTGGCACACAAGTATTCTCAATGATGAGCTATTAGTTGCAATGAAATTGTGACCTCAGTATTGTATTGATAGAACAGTATTTTTAAAAAAGAGTTTCAATGTTGACAGTTGTTGTTTTACAAAATTAAATGTTTTTGGTTTTTTGGAAAACAAAATCTTGTTGAGAATCAGCAATAACATATGAAGATATCCACATTTCACATGAAAATAAAACCACTGGTGTAATACACAATGATTTTGGAGGTAAACATGTGATGTATCTCGAAGCCTTTTGAAGTAATTTATTTATTGATAATTAATTCCACTACAAAACAAGTAATAAACCATATAAAAGCGCCAACCAATAGTCTTTTCATTGTTGACATTAAGAAGGGGATGGCATACCCTTCTGAAATTTCAGAGGTCCGTTGGTAACTTGCACTTTCATTTATACTATAGTCTGGGTTGTTGGACCTACTGTGAGCAAGTTATCAGTGGAGGGGTGTATGTATGAGGGTTGATGTTTTACATTGTAGGACTGCTGTACATTTCTTTTTAGTACAGTAGATGCCATGTTAGAGATATGATGTCATGCCCTTGGCTGATGTTTTCTAGACTTACCCTGTGCTTCTTTTTAGAATATTTCTGAATATTTTAAAAATTATATGCACTATCTTTACAATTGTACTTTATTCTTTTGTTGGTTTGTATTTCCTGTTAGGTCTTTCAGAGATGTGAAAATTACTGGTTGCAATATAAGTTCATATTTCTTTATTGTGATACACATGTTATTTGAGTAATTTAAATAATTATAATCATTATGGATTTTAGTTAAAGTGAAATTGTCAGCTGTTATGTAAGCCAAGTGAGTGATATCAGGACCACTTGGGCCTCATGTTTATAATAACTCTTTCATTTGCCATAACTAAAACCTTCACTTTTTCTCATTGTACCATTGGTTCCTCATTCAGTTGATATCTCTTCTCTGTGTCTAGGATAACCATATTACTAGAGAATGGTGACCTAGAATTTAAAATGGGCACAAGGCTTTTAACCCATTACCTCATACAAGTGCCTTTTAGCCCTCTACCGATGTTCCATACAGGCACCTTTTGGCACTTTACCTGATGCCCATATAAGCGCCCATATAAATGGGCATGAGGCTTTTAAAATGGGTTGCCCTCAGGCTACTTAATTTTGATACTCTGAAGAACTGTACTTTTGTTTCTCATGTGCCTTGTTTACTTCAAATTGGAAAGTATTGATTGCACAGGTTGGTAAAAATGAACAACATCACTTACTCCTTTCCTAAAACATTTCAACTTGTAATAAATACAAAACTCAAATATATACTGACTGTATGATTAAGAAATTAGCGAGAACATAGCATAAAACCTATGTATGTATAACATATGTTATCAAATCATTGCAAACAATAAGTGAAGATCTCCTATGCCTTTTTTTCACTTGTGGTTGACTGTGGTAAGATTTAATTCTTTTTCATGAATAGGCATAAACCATTTAGTTATGAACCTAAGTATAATTTTTATCCCCTTCCATGCTGTTTAAATGAGCTAGTCAAGTTTTTTTTTTCAAACACAGTCATTTATCAATCAAGAAAAAAGGCATTGTAACATCCCAAGCTTTACTTCAGATAAGGCCAGCTTCAACTTTATGTCAACTTAGGGTTTTAATCACAAAACAAGAGAGCTATTTAAATTTGAACAATTCCATAAATACTAGTATTAATAAAACACTGAACTGTGCACAGTGCAAGAATGAATCAAGAATAAAATTGTTAGTATTTTTCTTTTCCAGTCTGAATTCTCTTGTTACAAATTGGGTCTCAAAAAATTGTTATATTTTATATTTTTCCTTATTAAATTACACATAGAATTCTTCTTTGCTCACATGAATGTAGATGAGTTTGGCTAAATATTGAAAGTTAAGAACACACTTTAAAAGAATAATTGAAAGTATGATCAGTATATTTTGTCATTTAAGACACAAACATAATTATACAACACTTGGAAATTATGATACCAATTATATGTGTTTCCCAATGCATATAGTACTTTGTTATATAAATTTTAAAAATATGTTCTTCTTCTTTATACAGCAGCTAATCAAGGGTGATTTTAAGGTAATATACAAATAATGAATACTCCCTGAAAGAATACTACAATGAATGCACCATACAACTATACACATTTACGTTAACCTAATAACAGGACTGGCACATTAATATTCTTCAATAGTTGAATTTTCTTATGCAGTGATATATAATGGATTATTGTTTTGTCATTCAAAACATTTTAGATGTATACAACCATTTAAATAATATTGAAGCACAATTACCTGTATCAGCACTATTACAATAAGTTCAAACATATTGGAACATTGGTCTCCAACACATAAGAATATTTGGTGTTTTTTATATATATTTTGGATATCTTGTGTCCAGCGTGGAATGCTTTATTTCATTGCACTATATTGCAGTTACCGTACTAAGCATACAGCACTTGTATTTGGTCTTCTACCTCACATGTGTACACACTGCCAGTCATAATATGTGTAGTACAGTATGGCACATGATTGATATTTATGCCCTTGAGGCCCATTGGTCCTATGCAGAGATTGATGGGATAAACCTTGGTCATAGATACATGAGGGAAACACTTCAGTGGTTCAGATGAGACTTAATATCTTAGTAGTGCTCAAAAGTATGATTGCAAGCGGATTGAGATTTTAACTTAGAAATTTGTCAGAGGAATTACCCTATATTTGGAGACTTGATGTGAAAATATTCACAATAGAAATTGACCAAGTATCCCAGAAAATGAACATACTACACTATATAGTGTAAAAGGACTTAAAAAGGGAAAAACCCAAAAAGACCAGTTTTTACCAACATTCACAATGAGAGACAAACTTGTACATAGTAAGATCAATCACAAACCACCAAGATTAGCGTATTAATCATTTAAAGTCACTAAACAAATTACAATAAATGTACAGTTATTTATTGTGTGTAGTGAGCCTACAGGTCTTGATACCTTCATGTATGTCTTAAAATCTACTGCATATTGTGGACCATTGATATAAACATATGAAAAACTGAAAGTTAGTATTTAATGCAGATACTTGAAAGAATTATTTAAACATGAGCCACACTCAGTTTATGTTATAACACCATAATTTATCATAGACACTATCACTAATGTGTAAGAGCATGTATCATGGTGTTGATGGTAATGTAGTTTTGTTTATACATAATAATGGGAAATGAGGAAATCTTGTCGCAGGCAGCCACACAGAGAAATATGCTACATTCATTTCTGATTAGTAGTTATTTTTTTCAGTCCAGGTAAAGAATAATCACCAATCAAAACTGAATCTAGCTTATTTACTGCATTAGACACTGGAAGAGTGGCATCCAAACTCAGTCCAATTAGATACAAGGCAATAGAAAAAATTTGCATAAAACTTGCTATTAAATGATAATAAGATATTTAAATTATACAATTTGCAGTGTTTCCTTTATGTTGATATATGTTATCAATATTGGAATGATAGGTATCTGCTGGAAGTACAGTGTGAGGGATTTGGTTCCTAGTCATCTCTGCTCTGTACAATACTTGTTCTAGATGTGATTTTCCCTGTGCAAGGAAATTGCACTGTTTCTTATGTTTTAGATAATACCGTCCAAAGTTAAGTGAAGACATGAAATTGGCAATAAGTTGTTTTTAAACATTCATGCTATGCAAAACAAAGGACTGAGATAAGTCCTGCATCCGATCAAATGGACCTGCCTGAAATGGTGAAAAAGGTTGAATTAGAATTACTGGTAACTAGCATGATTGGTGTCATCTTGTCAAGGATTGACATTGTCAGTCCATCTAAAGATGACAAGACCTTCAAGTTGTTACGTGTATTGATAATATATCAAATATTAGGTTGTGCATCACAATACATATCTATGTATGACACAGGCATATTGTTTCACCTCTGCTAATTAGTACAACAGTTTAGCTACTCTGTGAATTGTTGTGGGCTCATTTTGATGCCCATTTTGCCAAAGTAATCAGAGTTTAATTAATTTTTGTCTACATTTCAGGGGAGATCTACATGCTGACAACCAGTTTCCCAAGTACAGCACATGATGGAGGTGCTGTTTACAGATTCATTGACCCAGCCAGGTGAGTACAGTTCACATCATCATCATCATCATCATCAATATCATCATATTGAAAGGTTTTTGCATACAAAGGACATTTGTTCAGAAATTCAGTTTTCTCATTTTAATATAATTTATATGAAAGATACCTTATTTTGAATGCAATAAAATATTAAGATATTGTTTGAAAGCAATATATATGATTATATTTTCAGGAGAGGAAATCCTGCTAATTGTAAATCAGCCAGAAATCCAGGTACATCCTATACAAGTTCTCCAATAATTGAATCTCCTAGTCCATCTACTAAGACTCCAGAACTGGGGATATCGAATCAAAGTAAGTTAGTACAAGTGAGATAAGAAATGTTTGTATAACATAATATTCCTTTATCTAAACAATGCCTTCATCATGAACCAAAACTTTAGTTTGCAGGGGTAAACCATTGTTTGATTAGGAACATATGGCTGCTGACCATGTAAGGTAGCTGAATGTTACATACTTGACATTTATATAGGAAATTTGCCAGGGAAAATAACCTTTATAAACAGGTGTCTGCTGATTAAAGGTGACTGTTAGGACAGGTTTGATTGTACATTGCTCATCTGCACAAATTTCATGTCATAAATATGCTAAATCTATTAAAGTGAGTTTTTGGTATAGCCTTGCTTTATCCAGTGTGCATTATGCATTATGAGTATTGCTTGGTCAGTTCACTTCTTTGTGGCTTTATATATGACCAAATTTTAATAAGACTTAATATGTAGTCTTATTTTATCAAGATCTCAGATGATTTAGATTATTGTAAAGACATCAGTTCTAGTAATTTACATAATAAAACCTTGTATAGGCATTAAACATTACATGCATTTACTGGACAATTTTAATAGCAGTAATTCACTGCCTGCTATAATTGCATTGCTGTATCTTTTTCTGGCACTGGTTTCCAGATTCAGGGTGAAAAATTCTCTTCTCCAATTAGTACAATGTATTTTTAGAACAAAAAGCAAAACAGTCACAATTATTTCCAATCAGCTGGAATATTATCCTTCTTTTCCTGGACTTTGTTGGTTAAAAAAATTGTCTTTGGCACTTAAAAGTCCTTAAATAAGGTTTATTTTGCTATTAAATTCATTCAGTAGTATCCTTGTTGTTTTGCAATTCCCTATTTAAATTCCCATACCTTGCATTTTAGTTTTTTTTCTTGCCCCTTTGGTTATTTTCAATAAATTTTGATATTCTTCCATTGCAAGTTTAGCAGTGCTGACATTAGTTTAAACCTGGTTGGTGTTTGTGTTAGGATAGTTTTACTCTGAAATGTTTGTTTGCTTTTTTCAGGTTTATAGCATTGTATAGCTTGTTTATAGTAATATATAGCTGGTTTATAGTAATATATAGCTGCTTTATAGTAATGTATAGCTGCTTTATAGTAATATATAGCTTTTTATAGTAATGTATAGCTAGTTTATAGTAATATATAGCTGCTTTATAGTAACGTATAGCTAGTTTATAGTAATATATAGCTGCTTTATGGAAATGTATAGCTGGTTTATAGTAATATATAGCTGCTTTATAGCATTGTATAGCTGGTTTATAGTAATATATAGCTACTTTATAGTAATATATAGTTGCTTTATAGTAATGTATAGCTAGTTTATAGTAATATATAGCTAGTTTATAGTAATGTATAGCTGCTTTATAGTAATGTATAGCTGCTTTATAGTAATATATAGCTAGTTTATATTAATATATAGCTGCTTTATAGTAATCTATAGTTGGTTTATAGTAATATATAGCTGCTTTATAGTAATATATAGCTGCTTTATAGTAATGTATAGCTGCTTCATAGTAATATCTAGCTGGTTCTAAATAAAGTGCTCATATGACTTTCAACATTGAACCATAGTGACCATCTTGAAAATAAATAGCCCCAGGTGGCCAGGTGGTCTATGGTACTCATTTTTACAAATCAGTGACATCTCACCAGGGTTTGAGTATTGACTCAGCCATCATGGGTATTTGAGAAAGCTTGCCAGTAGTTTCCTGTGAGTCAGTGGTTCTTTCCTAGGGGTTTTCTGGGTTTTTTTATCCACCAAATCTTCTGGCCCATCTAATATCAGCTATCATGTGCTGAAAAGTAGCATCAGAACCATTAAATCAGATCTTTAAAATCGTGTTATAACTTGAGGGAATACTGACATTTTTAGTAAAACACTTATGACAATAATTTAATTGGTTCTGAATAAAATTGGTGCAGATTTGACCACCTACATATTTTGTGAAGGAATTTTGAAAACTTGACATAAGTGTCCTTGGGATCACATTAAAGGTCATCACTTGTATTATTGTTTTGACTTAGTGGTTTTAACTGTACTGGCTTGTAAGCATCATAAATTTAATGCAAACAAGTATGAATGGATTTAACTGTGGCCTTGGTTGGCCAAGTTTACTAAAGTGCTTGCCTTCGCTGATCTTTGCCAAGTTCACCAGTGTCAGTATGGGTTCAAATCATGGGTTTCGCTAATGCGGAGATGTGAAAAAGCTTGCCAGTCACTTCTTGTTGGTTGATGGTTCTTACTGGGGCTTTTTCCGGGTTCTTCCTTGACCAGTTATACTGGCTGCTGTGTATAACCTATCTTGCACTGAGAAATGGTGTTAAACCAGTTGGTGGAATACCTTAAACTACACATGTACACTTCTGTAACATTTCCCCAAAATATAACTTAAACATTTAATCAAACTTAGCATGTGGTTTTAACTTGGCAATGTTTGGCACGTGTTTAGTGATTTTCTGTCCTTGAAATGACAAAAGTCAAAGGTAATGGCAGAAAATTGTATATTACACTTACCAGTATCTTATGAACATGTTTATTTAAAACATAAGAAAATATGTTTATGTTGTCTGTTCATCTGACCACACCCAAGATTACTTTGAATTTTTTATGTGGTCACTTAAATACAATTGGTCACTGAGCCATATTATTCTGAATATGGATACATTTTGATCTCTACAACATTATTTTAGCCAAAAGCTTTTGTTTATGACATGGTTATCAAGATGCTTGGAGATAAGTTCAACATACTTTTCGTGACTATCACCTTGTTCTTTGGGAAATGTAACAGTTGATTGTGATTTAAAATATTTTAAACTGCAGGGTGAATTACAACAAAATGCTGACACTTATAGTTACCAGTACATTTATTTTTATTAGTCATTACAGCCACTTTACCTGTATATTTTCCAGTTAAGTTAAAATGTGGAAATTTCTTCCTTCTCTGTAGACAAAATGCATTTTTTTTCTCAGAATTTAGTGGTCTTCTGGCATGGTTTTTTTCTCCCTAATTCCTAATGCATATATTGTTTTAATAATCACAACAGGTCCTGTAAGTTAACATAATCAAATCAACAAAAAGTATACAAGATCATAGAAAATAATTATGACCAACTATAAATCAAACTTTCAGTCTTTTTGTTGTGAAAGACTGATGTGATCGCAATAATTATGTTATACCTAAAATGTTTACTGACCACATAAACCTTTCTTTATATATTTGATATGTTCTTTAGCCACTGCAAATTTGATGAATTTTAAATCCTCATTCAGCTATTGTTTTTTTAACAATTAGTGACAGGGAATTTGTTCCTATTCATTAATGTTTTGGTGCAACAGTAAAAAATCAAGGTCACATTGACTAAAAGAAGAAAAAAATTGCTTCTCCACAATCTACATTTACCAAACGTTAGTGGATGGTTTACAGTTTGGATAAGAGTGAACCTGAATGATGTCAAAAGGTCAAAGATCAGAGTAATTGTGACTGAAGGAAGACTGATTTCTGCACAATAGTTTCATGTGGAAGGTTGATGCAAGGAAGAATCCTGTAAGAATTAGTGTAATAAAGTCAAAGGTCAAGGTTGCTGACAGAAAAAAATAGATTTATTAAATATAATAACTGGAGTTCCCAACCATCTACAGTTAACAAACATGTTGGATTGCTTGCACTTGGGGTAAAATGTTAATTGTTAAGTTCAGTTTGACTTTAACAAGGCCATTTGTTTCCGTGTAATAACCTTATTCTACATTACACATCTGGACCAGATTTTTTTGTTGGCTTGCTCTTGGGGTAAAGAAGCTTATTAATATTTGGAATCAATGTCAAGGTCACTATGGCTGAAAGAAGAAACATGGTTTCTGTACCAAATATTTGTTGATGACTTACATGTTAGTTAAGATAGAAGCCTATAGATATTTTCAACAAAAGGTCAAAAATTAAGGTCACTGACTGAAAGCAGAAATTGTTTTTGCATAATAAATTCAGTTCTAGTCCATTCTTCTTGACTCTGGTTTCTAGGGGACTTGTACTTAATCTATTGAAGAGGCCTCATGATTATGGGGATCAAAGGTCAAGGTCATTTTGGCTTCAAGAACAATAGGTTTTGCATAATTTGTCCCAGCTTTATGATTGACTTAAAATTTGGGTACTAAAAGAAATACAAAGATTCTATGGTCTGAAGGTCATAGGATAGTAATATTACATCTGATAAGAAATTTATAATTAGTAATCTCCAGAGTGAACCATACCCTTCTAGTGTGTACATAGAGTACTATTAAAACATGGAGTGGCAATATAATGTGCTGTTCATGGTACTGTCATTCAAAAGCTAAATCCTCCAAACATTTTCAAGGTGATCAGCCGTAAAAGCCGTGCATAGAAAAAAATAGTATAAATATTTTTCCAAACTTCTTAAAAAAATATAATCTACTGAGATGCTCAAGATTACAAAAAACTTTCACTTTTAGAGATTTCCAAGACTCTCTTAATTTGGTCCATGACACTTCATCAGATGATACCCAGCACAAAAACACAAAAAACACTTACCCTGTTGCAGGCTTAAATACACTGCTGAACATTTTCAGTAAAATTTTGGAAACTGGCCACTACTAGTCTTGCTGAGAACCAGCCCTCCCAGATGTTTCTCCATTTCACTGGTTTTTTTGCAAAATTAAATTTTAAGACTGGTATCTTGAATCTAACAAATTTGTATTGGACATTCAATATAGATTCAGACATCAGAGAAGCAAAAATTGATCAGAGACTTAAAGCATTTATTGACTTGGCACTAATAACCTGATTTTATTGCTATACCATAAAGAACCAAACCAAGCAAACCAAGCAAAAAATTAGAATCCGAAATTGTTGTGGGGACCAGTATTCATAGTTGCTTTGTTGCCCCAACCATGAATTTAAAGACCCAATGAAAAATTAGCCATGCATGACAATAATGCTTCAGCCCCTGCCCATTTTCTTATTGTGTTTCATTTCTTGAGATTAATTGTATTTAATAACTCCATGCCAGTTCTGTAACCTGGTACCATATGTACTCAGTGTTGCATGAGCACCCTTACCCATTCAGCACAAATTGGATAAGGTTGCAAGGTTCACAGATGTAATGCTTTATTGGCACCAGTATTAACATATTTTGTGATGGACTCCATGACCTGTTTAGCATACCAGTTGTGGAAGTGTTATTTAATTCTTCTCTTTGCACTCTTTGTCATTTTCTGTAAAGTCTACATGTTAAAATTGGTTTGAATGTGAGGCAGGCACTAACCAAGGAATGATTTCATTGTCTTTAGTGGCATCAGCTTCTTGTGATGTTGAGCACCCAGACATAAGGTGTAAATGATTGATCTTGATATGTGTTTTATTTGTGCCCAGAGGAGATAGTATGTTTTAGTGCTGTTGGCTTCCATTCATGTTATTCACTCTGATGAAAACACAATGGAAGTATTGAACTTGACAGGTCTTTGATTTGTGCTCATATATGTGTAGTCTTTTTTTAAACATTGTGCTGTTTGTATTGATAAAGTTTTATCTGTTGTATTCTATATTTTGGGTATTTGTAGAGATTAGACCACAAAATTAAATACCTGCTAATATACAAATTTTGACAGGCAAAACCACAAATTTAAGTACTCACGAAAATTTATATTTTAACATGTATTAAACCATGAAATTAAATTATACTACAGTAATGTAAAAGCTTTCATAAAGAAAGAACATATTGTTGCCATCTTTTCTTTCGCTTTAAGAAAGTTTATGACACTACATAAAAGTACAGCATGATGAATGACCTATTCATCATAGGCATAAGGGACTGCCTATCCGACTTTATTTTCGATTTTAGAGATAAGGTCGGCAGCATTTTTTTTCTGAAAGCTATCTTCAGGAGGTTGGTGTACTCATGATGACCCAGAGCAGTATCTTGTTAGTTGTCTTGTTTCTGTTGTGCAAGAGACTACATTTTAGGGCATATTTTCTACCATAAACTAACTTTATTTCAATATTTTGATGCCTGGGGGATAAATGTCAGAAGGCCATGGATTTAATATGTTCTGACAAAGTCAGATTGGGGGAGCAGATTGGAAGGTCTTTGTCTGGTTATTCAGGTTATTAGTAAGATATAAACTTGGCTATATCAGCGTATAAATCCAATACACACAACCAGGAACTTAAATTCTAAATGCACTAAATTCTGTCTGGGTGCATTTAGAATTTCCCATGCAGTAGGCTTGAATCCCCAGGCAAATGAACCCTTCCTTTATCTCAGATGAATAAAAATGGGCCCTTCATTATCCTGTATACAGCCTTTAGACCTATATATAAAAACTTTGTTCACATAGATACCAAATTTCAATTCACCTCTTGGCAAACAAATCATCCTCACTTAGAAACAGCAAAAGTCAATGTTGAAAGTATTGCAAACTTCCCTATTTTCAAAACCACTTTGGTTATCAAAACCTTTTAGAATAATATTTGACCTTTGTAAATTCAAAGGTTTTCAACAAATCTTCACCTCTTTAAGACTAACTCCAATGAAAGCAGAGCCA
>QKMX01365995.1:6237-16402 GCA_003401595.1 Venustaconcha ellipsiformis | reverse complement strand
GTGTGTGTGTGTGTGTGTGTGTGTGTGTGTGCTTCTATGTAAAATACAATCATATTTTTGAAATAGATTGCTGATTTTTCTGAAAAATGTACGAAAACATGGTAAAGAATGAAAGCGTCTTTAGTTATCTTAAATTATGAGAAACAGTTTCTTTTTCTAAGATTGAATCGTAATTGAGTTTTATATAGGTAAGTTAATTTCTCATTGTAAATAATTCTACACCATGGCTATCATCACAAAATCAATTTGTATTTACAATCGCTTATGTTAGTACAAAGCCATACAAGTTTAGTATGAAACTGCTCATTATAATAACACTGTCATGCATTTGCTCTCATTCAGCATTGTCCCCACTGATGTTCCCACGCTGGGATAGGTGTGGTGGACATCCCTATCTTAAAAGAATTCATATAGCATATCTGAAAGAAACTAAGTCACAATTTGAACATCATTGGCCTTTTCTGTCACAAGAATATAATCTGGAGAAAGCAAATTACAAAATCGATCAAATGTATGTTTAGTCCAACAACTACATCTGAGGCTATTTTTCTTGACTTGGCTGATCTGGCTGAACAATGTTCTTATTACTGTCATTGTGGAGATGCCCATTGGTCATTTGGAATAGAATTTGCTATTTTCATGAGACAGTAATTTTCCTCGAGTGTACGTTAGCACAATAATTTAATGAGAAATTAAACATATAGGTTGCCTGATAAATTAGTTTTGGTTTGCCAAGAAAATGAAAAAATCGGACCTCCTATGGCTATTTCTGTGCAATGTAGAATTGACAAAAAAGATATGAATAAACATAGGCAGTTCCTTGCTTTCACAGTGTCCTGGGCAAACCGTGATTTGTAAGTACCTAAGATGGTTCCCATGTTTATATTTTGCAAATATATTTAAGGTATGATCTGTGGACTGACTTCGAAGTTCGAAATGGGCCAAAATTGTTCAGACTGCTGAAATTTTATTGAGAGTTCTTTCTGTGTAGATCATTTATTTGCATACTCAAGGAAAGTTGAGGTTACCTTTGATGTTTCAGGCACATATCTGCATGCAGTCAAGAATTTACTTTTTGGAATTTAATTTCATTCCTAGGATAAATCCTATATATTAATACTGCAATCTGTTTAGATGGTTCCAATTGATATGTAGTACTCAGACAGCATTGTCACCACAGCATTCAGATTTACATCGGCTAATTTTGAGAGATAGAAATATGCCAAGAAGCTATGTCGGTGCAGTAACGTACAGAAAAATGTTAACCACAAATGTCTCTAGAAAATAAAAGGTCTACTCGATTTTGAAGATGTTGGCTATTTCTGTAATTGGATTGACTGAAATTTAAAAAATAGTTGGATCATTAATAATTGCTAGGTTAATCCTTGTTTTATAAAAGCCTAAGTGGTGTGAGGTGGTCCAAATGGCAACTATCTACGTACATATTACGTATAATCCATTAGGTTGTCCTCAGAGGTGTCAATGCCTCCCTTCCCCAAGTACTTGTTTACTTGTATGATAGCTATACAATCTTTCATTTGGTTTGATCATTATTTAGATGATGACCAATGAGAATGCACTTTATATCCAGGATTTGAAATAGTCATTTTACAATGAATGCAAATGCCTAACCACAGTAGAACATTTGAAAACTCGAAGAACTGAGAATCAATATTTGCAAGTTTTAGCAGTTTCAGGTTTTCCATAGTTGCAGGTAAAAGAACAATTGATATACAGGATGAGTGAATCATTTTTTAATGCGAAATAAATCCAATGTTTAAGAAGTGAACCTGTTTTCTATAATCTGATTTGATGTAAACGGCCACGTGATAATGAACTGGATTTTTTTACACATTGATAAATTCTGCGGACTACTTTTGTTTTCCTGTTCCCACGTCATTTGATGTGAAGTTTTATCTAGATCAACCCATTTCACACTAATAACAACAGTGAAAACTCACCCACCCCATCCTGTGATTTCCAATGAAAATTTTCAAACAACAGAAAAAAATGAAACTTTATAAGTTAAAACTGTAATTGCACAGATCTTTCCGCATTCCACCACTCATCCCTTCTGCCTACGAAATCATGAGGTAGGCTTTACAAGCCATTCTTCAGACATTATTACATTTTACCTCAACAACATGTTGCAGAAGCGGTTTTTAAAGGTCGGGGTCAAAGAAGAGATCTCACTTAAAATGGCCACGATTTTTTTTTTGAAAGATCGAAATGCGTAGAAATTAACACCAACGTTGCTATAGCAACACGTGCCATATGCAAGCGTAATTTTCGAGAAAAAAAGAATATCCTGGTTTAATCGTAACAACCGTTTGTTATATATTAAAGTGATGATTATAACAGTGTATCACTCGCATGACCTCTATCAGATTCTACTCATGTTACTGCATAAGGAATGGGAGAATTTTGGCCTGAAAAGATCGGGCTATGTATTCTATCACAGTTAAGCAGCTAATGAAAAAAGCTTTGATCATAAACGTAAATGTTTTGTTGATTAAATTTGGTGATATGATGTTAGAAATGAATTAAATTGAAATTATAAGGATATGATGTGTAAAGTTTACCTAATCACTCAGAGTCTACATAAAGTCCTTCGGACTTTATTTATTTAGTGAGTGAGTAGGTAACATTTACCACGAGCATTTAATCCTATAATGATGTAGTGGAATACTTGACATCCAGACTGAGTGCCATCTAGATAATGCCAACGGTTGTAGTAGAATACTTGTTATCCAGAATGATTGTGACATTAGTAGAATACTTGACAGTAGATTCCCTGACATTGATGCTAAGTGTGTCCATGTGATGATGCTAATTGTTGTAATGGACTAAGTGCACCATTTGGATGATGCCAATTGTTGTAGTGGAATACTTTAAATCCAGACTGTGTGTGTCATTTTAGATGATGCCATTTATTGTATTCAAATACTTGACAACCAGCCGATCATTTTGGATTAATTACAAAATAACTATGGGAAACTCTTTTCATTTATATTTAATAAATTGACCCGTATCACTTTACAAATACTTGATAGGGAAAACTTATAATAAATGCTTTTTTTTGAAAACATCTGACATGTAACAATGATTTTGTGACATATTTTGTTATCGCCAAAACAGGCATATACAATTTAAACCAACCTACCAACCAACAATTTCTTACAAGTTAAGGAAATTTAATGCACAGATGGATTCAAACTATCAACCCATAACTTTATTTTAAGTTGGTGCAACCTTCTAATTTATTTGTATAGTTAGATTTGATCCCTTTAATATTTGCCCAAAACATTTCTTTGTTACGAAATGTTTGTTTCTTTGTATAAAAATGAAGTTTTGGATATCATCGTCAAATAAATGCATTCAGCCTCCAACATATTATTTTATATAAAGGAAAGGAACGTTAATTTAATACCCAGAGTATTGTGTACACAGTGAGTTTCCAGGAGATTTCCAGAATGTAAAGGAAAAGCGACATGTGATCATATATAAATGCAGTGAGATTTCAGGAAAGCCCTCCATGTATAAATATGTGTAAAACAATGTTTTATTTGAAACCGTGTTTAAGAGATATATTATTTAACAGAAGTTAATTTGTGCACACATTTAAAATTATCTCAATATTGCAAATTCATTATCTTAAATTGCTAATTTTGGGGTGATTTTGTTTTCTATATAGGAGATCACGATGTCCCAGATATAGGAGATCATGACGTCTCAGAAGTCAAAGAGAGAGATGAAATGAAACAATCCATAATTGAGACACCGGCACAGATAAGACAAGGAATTGTAAGTACTCCATTTCTGATTTATATATCACATAAGTTTACCACCTGTATTTCCGATGCTCACTTCAGATACAACAGACATCATGGCAATCAAATTCTAGTATGTGATAGAATATCATGTGATATGTATGGAAGATTCGTGTTTAATGATATTCTAGTGTGTGATAGTATATCATGTGATATGTACGGAAGATTCGTGTTTCGTGATATTCTAGTATGTGATAGAATATCATGTAATACGTACGCAAGATTCTTGTTTAATGATATTCTAGTTTGTGATATGTACTTGTGATGTATGTTTAATGTAATTTAAGTATGTGTAATATTACTAATCACGCATATTTAATGTTATTTAAGCACTCTGAAGGAAACACAACAGATTTTATTAAACGGGTACAATCTTCCAGAATCCATAATGTTTTGCTAAAGTAAATTGATCTTGCCTGCAAATTCACATAGCATAAAATTGCAGTATTACCTTGCACGTGTGACTGGATCATTTGATGTCATGTGTGTGGTGTGGTGGTAGTCCTTATAATATACATGAATGAACAATTGCGACATACTTTAGCAATCTTATAATAATTGGCTAACAATGTAGTGTTGCAAAGTCAAAGCGGACGACAACTTGAGCTGATGTTCATGGTTGCTTTTAATCCTAAGTTTCCTGCGAGAAACTGAATTTATCAAGCCTGGTCAGTCAAAGTGTTCTTTCACTTAGGATATTGCACATGTGATCAAATTTTGATGTAGTTTGTTTCTTCTATAGAATGTTGAGTTTAAAACGGTGGCATTTTAGTACCATTTACAACAGCAAGGGTAAAATTATTGATTTATGTGAATGTTCATTACAGGCTTGTATCAAACATCGTTGTTTATTTCCAACTTTAGGCAATCATTGCAGGCATAGAAAATGCTATTGTTTGAAAATCCCTTATTTTTCCATAGGAAGGAGTTTGTGTTGTGAATAGATGTTTACATTATCTCAATAGAGCTCAGAATTGCAGGAGTTGATTCTTTCTGCACTTTGAAGTGGATACACGAACTTTAGTAGTATGTACTTGCAAGTATTACAACAAAATGAACATTGGTTTTATTTACATTCATGTTACTCATTATTTATGACATAATGGATATAGAGAGCATTATTGTATTATTATGCTGAGCATGTAAAATTTCTCCCACGTATAATGTTTAAAAGTGGTTATTTTTTATTAGCCAGCAACAAAAACCCAAGTTTAAATGATGACATTAAGTGGGAACAGCAGCTTTTATAGCATATGTGTCACATGACTTTATTGGTTCTTTCAACAACACCTGTCAAGCTTGTGGTATATATAGCCAGTGGTACTGATAACGGAAAATATGTTTTCATGCATGTGCTAACAAATGCCTGCATTGTTCAGTGCGTTTGCTTCTTTGTATGCAAACAATAGATTTCACATAATTAATGTATAAAAGAAATATATGGACATAAACAATTATTTTGTTTTCATGTTTGAGTTTCGACATTACATTATTAGTTCATCTGTAATAATCAAATGCTTGCAAATTCTTGATGTCATTGATTATAAACCTTCAGGGAAAAGAAATATTGATAAAGCAGATGAAGCAGTTCGCTTACTGATCACACTCCGACCATTATAATGAAATATTTTCGTAAGTTTATAAAACGGTTAGTCCATTTTTGTTTTTTTAACACAATCCCTTCCTAGTGTCCTAGTTGCAGGTGTGTGTTTTATCCAATTAGATGAAATATTTTTCAGCTTTGTATTTCAATAACCTAATAGCCTTCCCCCATGTATACTTATATGTCCTAGAATGGGATATACCTACCAACATCCCAGTGTACACTTATATTCGATAGGATGGGCTACTAGCACCCCTGAGTGTATTTATGTGTCCTAAGATGAGACCTAGCTACCATCATCCCAATGTATACTTATGTTTTCAAGGATGGGACATAGCTACTAGCATCCATGTGTATATGTTTGTTTCCTAAGATGGGACAGCTACTAACATCGATGTGTATACTAAATTGTCCGATGATTGGACCTAGCTAATAGCGTCTGCATGTATACTGCATCCATGTATATACGTCGGTGTTCTTGGACGGAACCTGGCTACTAGCATCCCTGTGTATTCTTAAGTGTCATTGGATGGAACCTAGCTACTAATTTCCCTGTGTATACTAATGTGTCCAAGGATAGGACATAACTACTAGTATCCCTGTGTATACATGTATGTATGTGTTCTAAGATGGGACATAGCCTTTAGTATCCCTGTGTATCATAATATGTCCAAGGATAGGACCTAACTACTAGCATCCATGTGTACCAGGATGGGACCTAACATTGTGTTTGTCATTGTGTATTGTTGGCCAAAGAGTCATGCAAAAAATTGACAAGTAAGTCAATTGATATGTTTATGTTTCTTGGTTGTTGCAACATCTTTCTGGCAAAGGTTGACTACTACAACCTATATTACACTCTTTTTTATTTCTGTCATTGTCATGTCCATGACTGGATACAGACTATCGATTGGTGGTAGACTCAGTATGGAGACCAGCTTGGTCAGTTTCAAGTGAATTTCCATCATATAAAAATTGTCTTTACAAATTATAGCAGAGATATAGTCATGTTTTTTCATTGTTTCATGTGGTTATAGGGCCATTTGGGCTGATAATATCACCGCTTTTGACATGTGGTAATCCATTGTGCGTAATCCTTAGAACATGCTCTATTAAAATTTGGTATAGGGTGGCACCTTCATAATCTGAAGCAGCTACCTTTGTAATTGGTTTGAAAATTTAGTTTGAATGTCTTATCCAGTTTCGATTTAATGTTAATGGCTGTTTCTATATGTGCTTTTGCAAAACTGTGTATCAGGTGAATCCGTTACCACTTTTATAGTTCCCATACCAACGATATGTAAAACCTATTTCAACTTTTCCAGGCATGATGAGCCAGATCTAATGAAACGTATTTAGAACATTCTTTATAGTGATTGGTTCCCGTCTCTTAGGGCACATCAATATAAATCAGCTATTTCATCCCTGGATAATTAAAGTAAGGTGCCTTGCCTATCAACACCAGAGTAGCTGCCCCATGCTGATGTGATGTTAAGAATCAAACCAACACAATTTTGGTCACAGGTTGCTAGGGATATTTCTTAGGACATGCTCCATTAAATGATGTAGTAACTTCTTAGTAACTAGATAGAAATCCTATGTTCAAGTTCATGTATATAACAGATGAGCTGATTTCAATCAGACTTTATATGACTGTTTTTAAGACATGTACTATTAAGCAGATGTCCAATATTGCTTCTTTAGAAATGGTTTTTCTTCAATATAAACCATATCTCATATTTGCAACACTTCCCCTAGAACAGGTGTGAAGAGTTTGATTAAACTTGGAAGGAATATTTCTTAGGGCCTCTATTAAACGTTTATCTAGTATTGCTACACTATCAACTCTGTCGCTTCCCTAGCCAAAAGTGTAAAACCTTATTGAAGCTTCTTTCCTGGATTGGTGAGTTCATTTTCATTAAGATAGGTAGCAGTTTTTAGTAGAATATGCTCAATCAAAACTATATCAAATGTGGATCCCTTAACCATGGAGTGGGTCCCGTAGCAAATATGTAGAAGACGTTTTTAACTTCTTCATAACAGCCAAGCAAATGTTGATCAAACGGTATGGTTGTTTCTTAGGTCATGTTATATCATTGCCTTCCCGTGATGGTGCTCCCAGCAATGGTGTACAGCAACTGGGTGGAATACAATAATGATTTTCATCTCCATTTGGGTATTCCTCTTGCTACTAATATAAAAAAGAAAACAAAAATATATCGAATATAAAATTATTCTATCTCCAAAACTAACTTAATTTACCAGGTTAGACCAAATGAGATGAGGATAGTGTTAGTATGGGCAGATTTTACATTCATAAAGAGGATGCCTTAAGTTACACAATACAAACAAATGAGATAGGTGTATTGTTGACATGGACACATTTTAATTTCATTCAAAGGATGCCTTAACATATCAGATAAAAGGAAAGGCAATAGGTAGAGTGTCAGCATAGACACGTTATATTCAGACAGGACAACAATACACAATCTAAAAAGAAGAAACTCATTTAAGTGGCAAGATAGCGTCTCAGATACCTCAATTTTCTTCCACATATCGGGACATTTTCCTGCCTTTGGTATCTTTTAAATCGAGGTACCTTCATGTTACTATATTTACATTTTAAACAAATGGATGCCGGGTAAGCACATTGGGGTTCTTGTTAGGGATACTAAATTCAATATTTAAGGTAATTCCTTCTTATTCTTGTCATGTGTGTGATCCCAAATGTGATAAAACAACGTTGTTCATAAACCTTAACTCCATGGCACAACACACAGTGAAGAATAAAGATTACAAACATATTATTGATTAACTTTTCCTGCTTTCAGAAATATTTATGTGTCTACATTTCCCGTTTTGTAAGCAGTATACATTAATACTATATTTTGGGGAAATGAACAGGTGTCAATAATAGTTTTATTTTAATTGTAGCAAAACATTGATTTAGTTGAACAGATATCTTCAAGGGAGCCAGGTCTGCCTGCTCATGGAGAATCCCAGTTGCCTTTACGGAGAAGACCTCTGCCGCAAGGAAAGAAGCACCATGTGTTTTTCAGTTATTCTAGCTCAGATATACAATGGGTAAAGAAAACTATAGAGGCACTAGAAAATGACCACGGTTTTGTTTGCTGTGAGTATGATAGAGACAATACCCCAGGGACTTCATTATTAAAGTTTGCTAGTGATAGCATCAGGGATGCATACAAGACTGTTTTAGTAATGACCAAAGAAGCTTTTCTGAGTGGTTTTGTTTTACATGAGATTGAAATGGCCATTATTCAAGGTTTTAATGAAAGGAGAAAATGTGTTGTCCCAGTATTATTGGAGGANNNTGAAGTTCCTGCCCATCTGAATGTACTGAATTATATTGATGCCAGGGATCCAAAAACTAGAGACATATGGTGGCCTAAATTTATAACTGAGCTGGAGACTCAAGGTGAGCAAGTGTTTACCTATTTATGTACATTTTCATTTTCCTCACATGAATTTTATATACATTTTTCCTTGCAACTTCACTAGCATTTCGAAACACACACGTTTCATTTAAGAGTTAGCTTAAAAGTGATTTGGCTGATAGGCAGACATAAGCTTAAAACCACCATGGTACATTATATACTACAGTCCAAACATATTGAAACATGTTTTGTTCTTCTAAAGTTCTTCTGTAATAAGTTATGCCATACAGTATAACTCAGTTAGTTCCTGGATAGGACAGTGATAATGCCATTCTGTATTGCCTCTTCTTCACCTCCATGACAAAATGAGACCGAAAGATGAATCATCAATTTAATGCATTCCTAAAACTTGTTGATTCACATTTTTCCATCCTGTCTTTTAGTTCTTTTCATTTACCTTGGCAAAATTATTAGTAGATTAGATAATGTATTGCTTCTAACATTTTTCATAGGCATCAGTAGATCAACCCTTGTCATCTCAAATTTATTGTTTTAATCTTTACATGGCTGAGGAATTGTTTTAACATAAAGGCTGCGATGTTTATTCAGCACTTATAATAAAACTAAAAAGTATAATATTATTTTCCAAGGAACTATGTAATGAAAAGAACTACATTGAAGGAAACAAAATGATCTTATAGTGATCAAGGCCATTAAAAAAAATTTGTCAACATTCCTACCGAGCTAATAGTCATATCAACAATGGGATTTCACTGAAAGACTTCTAATCTCGGGTTGGTCATAAAATGGTGCTGATGTGGCCACCATGCCAACAATTCTTAGAAATCCTGTATATTCTTCTTGAATTGGAAATAATATTGATATGAAGTTTACTTCCAAAGACTTCCCATGAGGTTTAGTTGGCATTGTATCACTATTCATTCATCCAGTATGATTTTCACAGCCATCTTGAAAATTATATCACTTTAACACCTAGATTGATGGTCATATTGACAAGGTATTTTCAACAAAAGACTTCCTATGATGTTCTAAATGGAAATATTGTCTACAATATGTATGTTATGAAAGCCAGGTTCTTGTTTTTACTAAATAGAATGTCATGCTGGCATGAGGTTCGCACCAGACTTCTAATGGAATCTATCTGGTCTTCAATGAAAAGGTTACTGATCTGATCATTGCTGTTATGATAGCCATCTTACAAATATTGATATATCCTTTGTATCCTTCCTTTATATATATTTGGTGCTCAGTACTAAGAGGTTAATGTTAGGACCGGTCGGCCTGGTGTTAGGATAATGTGACTGGGTGGGACA
>QKMX01365963.1:0-10161 GCA_003401595.1 Venustaconcha ellipsiformis | reverse complement strand
GATTGAGTGTTTCCAAGTCCACATTTTGCTATATGATGGACCAATTATTGAATATTTCCAAGTCCACAGTTTGCTACATGATGGACCAATTATTGAAATTTCTAAATACACATTTTGCTATATGATGGGCCGATTATTGAATATTTCCAAGTCCACAGTTTGCTATATGATGGACCGATTATTGAAATTTCCAAATCCAGTTTGCTATATGATGGACCAATGATTGAGTGTTTCCAAGTCCACATTTTGCTATATGATGAATCGAAGATTGAGTGTTTCCAAGTCCACATTTTGCTATATGATGGACCGATGATTGACTGTTTCCAAGTCCACATTTTGCTATATGATGGATCGAAAATTGAGTGTTTCCAAGTCCACATTTTGCTACATGATGGACCGATGATCGCGTGTTTCCAAGTCCACAGTTTGCTACATATTGGACCAATGATTGAATATTTCTAAGTCCACAGTTTGCTACGTGATGGACCGATTATTGAATATTTCTAAGTCCACAGTTTATTACATGAAGGACTGATGATTGGATATTTCCAAGCCCACAGTTTCCTACATGATGGACTGATTTCCTAAAAAGCAACATGCAGAGGAAGGGTCAAATGAAAATAAAATCACATAGCATGTTGCTCAGGATTTTATTTGATCTGCAAAACAAAAGAAGAACTTTGGTTGATATCAATAACATTTTCAATGATGTTAGATCTGACATAATTCAAATGGTAAATCCTAAGAGCTATCTACCATGGAGGTTATGATAGATGCACTGTTAGGGGGGAAAAAATTGAGAAATCAACAGGAGAAATGATGTAGTATGGTGCAGAGGCAAACTTCAATGCAGTGTTGATAATTATTCCAAGAGCTGCAACAGGTAATTAAAACTGTATGGACTTTACTGCTTTGGATTATATTCAAAATCAAAATAGCTCAATCTGATGATGTGCACACATAAAAACCCATGCTAAGATCAAAGGTTATACCACAGTGTATTTAGGTAAGTTCTTTCAGTTATTTTATTGCAAAGGATTCTAATGTATTCCTATCATTAAAGGATGTGTGAAAATTGTTATATAAATTCTTTATATATGATTCTCAGCTGAGCATGTATGCCCAAGATTTAACAGGTATAAAATACAGTATTTATGTCAATGTGAACAAGAATATCATGAACAGCACGTTATTGACCAACAGGTTTTAAAGACCCTGACCATTGGTACTGAACTAAAGCTAATGCACATGAAAGCATTAATATTATATTAGACTTACCACAACTGTAACATGTGTCTTTTAGACCCAGGTTTTTTTTATTACCCTAAGTACAGGCCATCTATTAACTTCAGTTTGGTCAATGTAACTACATAGGAAGAGACCTTCTTCTGGAAAACCTATTTTTCTTTTAGCCAAGCTCTAAAGAAACATTGGTCAAAGTATGTGGTCTACAACTACATTTACTATGCAAACCCTACCCGCAACTATTTTTCTTGTTTGTTATTTACCTTCTGACCCCAACACCAATAGGATTCTTCCTTACATCAAGTATAAGTCATCCACAAAGACCTGTCCTGGTCTGTTACTTGATGTTATTGTGTGGCAACCATTTTTTTTCTTTCTAACTTTTGACCCTAAAATAGGCTTCTTTCTTATCCTGTGTACAAGCCAGCCACAAAGTCCACTACAGATTAGTGGTACTGTTGTTATGGTACAACAACCATTATTTCCCCTTTCTGTCAATAACTTTGACCTTTGACCTTGACACTGAAATACAAAAGTTTTGTCCTTGCCTCCCTCCCATCCAGTACAAGCCATGCATAAAGACTGATAACTGTAGATGGTGGAGAACTCAAGTTGTTGTGTGTTAACTATTTTCTTTTCTTCATACAGTCATGGTGACCTTGACCTCTGATCTTTTGAACCTGCAACTGATCTACTCTTCCTTACAAGTGATACTGCTCTTCCTTATCCCATGTGCAAGCCATCCACAAAGTCTGGTAACTGTACATGGTGGAGAACTTGAGTTATTGTGTGGAAATGAAATTGGTAAGATTTAGATGAATGTATGACATAATATACTGTACTTGATTTGATATGGTGGACAGATCAAAATTTATTTTACAAAGTGAAGCATGAATGCCAACAACCATGTGGGTTAAACGACTGGTCTAGATGATAAAATCCTGAATTTGGTGATTTGGGATTCATGTCTCCATGGTAATTATGTATTCATGTCTCCATGGTAATTATGTATTTTTTTTCTCATGCATTATTGGTAAACTGACTTCTGTCCAAGGTCAGCAATAATCATCACCACAACCACCACTAATCTATGGTGTCAAAAAATTACATGACTGCAGGTAATTCCTGGAAATCAATCTTTCACTGTCATTGCAAACATGAAAGGCATGTTCAATTAAAACTCCCGAACCACAAAAAAGGGCCTTTAGAAACCCTGATCAAATTCATCACACGACATCCTATTACTAATCAATATGGATCACTCAACTTGCTGCCTCTGTAAAAGCATCTTAATTTAACGAATTTTAGCTCTTATTTCATCCAGCTTCCACAATGAAAATCTGCCAAGAGAATTCACTAGTAAAGAGTTTTTGTGTGTGCTGCCAAGAGAGATGTAATCAGAGGTTTATAGGATGTGTGATTTCACTGCAATTTCATTTATTTGACCTGTATCTTCAACATTTTGTTTGTTGCCTTAAAATCAATGGATTCTGAACTGGAGACAATTACTATCTATACCTTCTATCGCAGTGGCGTGATACTCACTCTACAGTAATTTGATCGTAAAATATATGTTTCATGGAAATCAGAATTTACACTGTAATATCTTTTCGCAAAATGCAACCTGGGCCACATTTAGTGAGTTACAATTTATTGGTCTATTTTAAATTGACAAGATGGTCTATAAAATCACAAATTGTGGTGGCATTGCAATGACATTTCTAGAGTTTAAAAGCGTTTTTCTGACACTGCCAGATATTCTGACATTGCCAAAAAAACTGTCAGGAAATGTACATTTAGCAAAATTTTTACATGAAAGTTGTGATATTCAATAATACATGAAATTCTGTCAAAATAAACCATGCTTCTCAACCACCCTAGCATTTCTACTATTCAAGTCATTACTGAGTAAAACAAAATAGAAGGTATTTGTTTTTGAGAGTAAACCCTTTTGTCTCCCCACTTCACCATTTACATACTTCAATAATATGCTAGCTTATAAGTTGAGTCTAATTGCAAAACTGCAGAGACCCAGATCTGCCAGCACATAATGCTATGGCAGAACAGGATCTGTGTTGTTTGCAGTTTTACTCAACATACGATTGGGTATAAATGGTAATACTGCCCCACGACTTTGAAAAAAATACCACTGTAATTAGAACCCAATCAGGTACTTGGACCCACAAAGAATAACTAAATATGCAGTTTTGTCTGGTTTGGATCAATACTTTTTCGTTTCTTTCTTAAATATCTTTGTTTACATGGTTAAGTGTGAAGAACATATGGATGGATAGCACAAAATCATGAAGTCTCAGCTCAGTCAGTGAAGCAGCCTAACTCATAATCCAAAGCTTGTGGGTTCAATACATGCCCATGCTAGCTGCCTCAGTGCCTCCTTGAGAAGGCATTATACTTCCATTTCCTCAGCATAGTACAGTCATTAAAGTGTCAAAGGTGCTGTTAAAATCAATCATCCAACATGTATTCCTCTCTTGCAGGAGAATGAAAGGGGAAGGGCAATAATTTAGCATGACCTGCTCATGGCAAGCAACCTTTCTATTTTAAGAGGTTTATTAAACTGAAAACCACAACAAAGACTTGACCAGATATGTATCTAACATCAATCACAAGATGAATGTTAAAAAATGTACAAATGTGCTTCCACAAATATGAAAATTTTGTAAAACAATTTTTGTAAATAAAAAACCCAAAACAAAAAAGTTCCTGAAATATTCAGCCAAAGTGTATGATCCTGAATTCTATGCTACCTGCTCGGTGGCCATTTCTAGCTAGCAGGCTAAGAATACAGACCTTGGCATGGTTAAGCAATTTAAAATCTGCTTGCTTTGCACCTATGTTATCTATGGTTCAAACACCAGTTCCAACATGTACAATTAAGTGTACATGATTAATGTCTTCTTGGGAGATTCTCTATGTCCTCACAGCTAAAGCTCTTTCAGATTATATTACTTCAGTAATGAAATTTGGACCCCAATATCAGCTTAGCTTTAATCCATTGTCTCCATGGATCAGTACACTGTACAACCATTTCCCTGGCATGTACTGATATCCATTAAGAACCAGGGAAAATGAGCCAGACTGAAATGTGACAGCACAGGCAAACTACACTCTGATGTCACTGAGCATAAAATGACATCTACTCACAAGCTACCTTAAATCATCATCATCACTGCAAACAAAATATCCTTCAGTATTCCAATAACGAATATAAAATCTTTACATTCTGTACCAAAAACCAAGGGAAAATATGACAGTAAATACAGTCCAAACTAAAAAAAAAGGACCGGACACTTTTAACGAGTATTTTTTAGCTGGTGGTATTTTTACAACTAAATTTACAGCATCTTAGAACTTGTATTATCTTATCAAAGGGAGGTAATCCATTAAGATGAGCATGTAGGTTATCCTTTTTGCTCCCCATCAAACACCACATCATGCTAATATGATGGATGCAAAAAGTACTGAGTTGTTTTATTTCATACCTTAAAATTTTTAGTACACCCTTATTTTAGCAAATCTATTTATTTTTTTTGTGCTTGAAATTTTTGGCAATGAAAAATTATGTACATGAACATTTATGAAAAATAAATGTTTGACTGCATTTTAGAGTCATCTGAAATTTCAATATTCTACCTAAACCTCAAAAAATAATTCATAAAAAACATGAAAAATCTGAAAATATATCTTTAATTTATATTCTGACTTACAAAACTGTCCATGAACACTGGAGAAGTTGGTTCATTATTCCCAGTTTGCTGTGTGGATCCATTGACTATTAGCTCTGGAGACTTTAACTTCTGGCTGCTGATTTCATTTATTTCTTTATCAGACACCTTTCTACTAGGATCTTTGTTCTCCTTCTTTTCTGCTGAATAAAGACAAATTTAACAAATAAATTATGACACAATATGGTAACATTTTTTGTGAAAGTCCCCCCCTTCATCATCGCAAAATGACAGGTGGTATGTCAATATGCATTATTACATTATGTATCAAATTAATCTATGAATAAAAACCTAAAGACTTGTGGTCTCCGATAACAGTGGTCATTCAAGTAAAGTCGGGTTTTTACAGTGGCACAAGTTCCAAGATCATGTTAATGATTTTCACCTTGAAATCTTTCATTTCTGAAATATTATTTTTGGCAAAAAGCCATAAAAAAAGGTACTGGATTCTATATCGTGCACTAGCATTTTGTAAAAAAAAATAAAATATAACTTTTTTCATGATTATGTGCAAAATATATGAAATAGCTTTCAGACCTCCAGTTTCCACTATCTAAGTTTCTAGGTCAAGGTCAATGGAATACTTTCAACCAAAGCAATGAAGGACAAATAAAATACTTACTCAGACTTTAGAACATAGGGTACTTACCATTTAATTTTTGGTGGGGAGAAGGGGGAGGTCCTGCGATTTTCTTTCATGCCAGGATACATTATTATTTACTACAAGATATTATTTATTTCAACCAATATCATGGATTTAATAGGTTCTTTTTTCTCTTAAATGACAGCAACATTATTTTTTCAATCCATTTGTGGGCTGGAAATTCTTTTCAAAAAGAGTGCCAAGCCCGCGTATAAATGGTAGATCCCTAAGTAGGAACCAGTGATTCTTAATTGGCAGAGCATCAGACTCAGACTCGTTATCCCAAGTTTGATCCCTGCCCATGCAAGACTGGGTCAGCTTTCTCTCTGTGTCTTTGGAAATGGAACTTGGCTCCCATTTCATGAGTATTATATGGCCAAAATTGTGTTAAAAGTGCCAATAAAACTAACAAAATGGATTTTAAAAAAGCCAAACAAAATGTTAACTGATTACCACTGGTCATTTAAGGCCAGATGAAATTAACCAGCCCAGCTGATTCTGACTTTTAAGGATGAACCCCCTCTCCACATTACACACTGTTCAAGGATAGCTTCATGACACAGAAGACTGTACTTCAGTCACTGTGTGTGTAACAATCACTGTGCAGTAAAGTTGCAAACTTATTATTTTATTTATTTAAACAATGAAGATCAATACATTTCTCATTCCATAAGCCCTGTGGGACATCCATAACAATGTTTTGAAACGTTAACTGGGGGTGACTGGGGAGTGGGCTCATCACTTAAAATTATTCATGTTATTATGAATCACTCATTGTCACAACGTACGAGACAATACTGTCAAAAATGTATACCGGCAAAAGAAGATCTGAGGTGCCACTCCATTCCCAATATATGGCGCATATACTGGATGTCAGATTTTCACTTTTGGCAAAGAAGGCATCAAAATAAGTTATCTGGTTAAAATATCTATCAAAACGGTAATGATCACCTATCCTTGTGTAGTAGTGACAATAAGAATTTTTAAGACATTTATCACGGCAGCAATAATGAATATGTGCCTGGCACCATTCTGATTCAGGACCAACTAAGTATCATAAGAAGTCTATTAGTTGATACAGCCATCGATTTGGGAATAGATATAACAACATTTTCAAGATAGCCATCATGATAGTCATATTGAGGGTTAGACAGTTTCATTAAGGACCAACCATCATATCAAAATTACTGTCCATTTAAGAGTAGAGAAAACGAGATTTTGAAGATGATCACATACTGGACACCAGCTCACTACCATTTTAATTTATGATCAAAAGAACATTAAAAGACGTTTTTTAGTCAAACCCCATGCTAATTTTAAGGACATTCATTCAGAAATATTAGAGACAATAAAATTTTCAATATGATGGCCATACTAGATGTGAATTTAGCATGATTTTTATATAGACCAGCCAGATATCATAATAAGTCTTTGCAAGATTTTCATTTCAGACCAAACTGACATCATAAAAAGTCTCATCATAACCCCACTTCAATATGACTTTCTGTTTCAGGTGGATAACATGATTTTCAAGCTGGCTGCCATAGTGACCATATTCTATGTCAGACTGGCACCATTTATATTTAGCAACAGCTAGACATGATAAGGAGTCCTTTTAGTGAAAACCCCATGTTGAAATAACATAACCAGTAGCAATAACAAGATTTTCAAAATGGCTGTTGTGATGGCCATAACAAGATTTTCAAAATGGCTGCTGTGTATGACAATACTGGAAGTCACATCTGTACCATTTTCATTTAGGACTAACTAGACATCATAAGAAGTCTTTTAGCTAAGAACCAATGTTGATATAATCAACCATGTCGGAGGAGTAAAGAAATTTTTTTTTAAAGCTCATTCCCAAGGTGCTAAGGTGGATATCGTCAATAAAAATAGCTTTTGGATATCAGATTGGCACTATTTTCATTTAAGACTAAACAGACATCATAAAAACTCCACATCAATATGTCTTTCTGTTCAGGTGGAGTTGTGAAAGCAAGAATTTTTAGATGGTTGCACGGCAGCCATAATGGATGTTAAATCAGAATGATTTTTATTTCGGACCAGCTAGACATCACAAGTCATTTAATGACAAATCCATGTTCATATGACCATCCACATGTGTGTGTGCATGCATCTGTGTGGTACGTGCATGCATGTGTGTGATTTGGATTTTTAATGTGGCTTTAAGAAGTTTTCAGTCATGTTTGCAGCGTGGCAGTTATAGTTGATGTCTAGTACAGTAGCATCATGTCAACCAGTCCTAACTCTAACCTCTTAATGATGAGCATCTAGCATATGCTCTAACTACCAGGCTACATATGCTCTAACTACCAGGCCATAGATGCTCTAACTACCAGGCCAGTCCAAGTACGAGTAGTGATAACATGATTTTCAAGAAGGCAGCCCTACTGGAACTTAGATTGGCACAATTTTGAACTATATTCAACTAGACCTCATAAGAAGTCTTTATTGTGCTGGCCATATTGAATGTCCAAGCAGTGCCATTTTCATTAAGGACCAATAAGACCATTGGATGAATGGATGTGTAAAGCTTCATGGCAATCCTCCATGTAGTGCTAACTAATTATGTTAATTGACAGACAGATGGCAAATTACCTTTCCAAAACTCTTCTGGTCTATGACAAATGAGCTAAAAATGAAACCACAGTATTTTATGCAAAGTGACTAAAAGCTTGCACACATTTTTACATGCATTCAAATTATGCAAAGCAATTTAATTTATAGCATGTAGTCCAATGTTGTAACATACTGTTCCTGTAATGATGGTATATTCAACCAATATAAACAATGGCATCATTAAATTTCTGAATCTCTGCATATTTGAAATAGTAATACCTAATTAATGTGTAAACACTTACTCCAATAGAACCATATCATCAATTGCAACTTGAATTAGTCTTGAACAAAAAGCAGCTTGAGACATTCAGGACTACAACAATAATGGAATAATGTCTTTATCATTAAGACTCAGCTTGCCAATGTACCTAGGTTTGTATTTTTGTGATATTCACAAAATAATCCATCCCACTTAATTTCAAACAAGAGACCCAAGTTGGGCTGGTATTGCTCACTTGACATCTGCCTAACAGCCAAATGCATGAGAAGATTGCCAAGACAATGTATTCCAGTGCTGTTGATTGCATATGTTGTGAAAAAAATTGTTTCAAGGCGTGCCAATGTACCTAGGTTTGTTTTGTGTTATTCACAAAATACCCTCCTTCCTACTCAACTGAATTTCCAACAATTGACCTCAGACCACTCAAAAAACTGACAGCTGCCTATTAGCCAAATTCAAAAGATGATGGCCAAAAAAAATTCTTCCAGTGCTTTTTTTGTCTTCATCTATATCTGATGGCACATTAGCATTTGTTTGTCCATTTGATTAGAAGTAATTTCAAGCCTTTTGTATGTTAGTACCTGCAGCTAAATTTTATGCTGGACTGACATCGTTTATATAGACGTGAAATGTCTTCATGGCATACTACTTAATGAAATATTTTGGGTAAATTCTGTTCAACATTTTTGGCAAGGACATGATTTCAAATTTTTTTTGTGACAGTTGAATTATTTCATGGTGGAGATGTACCAACAAAAAAATTCTTCTATGCCTGAAGGCTCTCTGTCAAAATTCAGAAGGTTAGGTTTTTTTCTTCTATTTTTAGTAATGGCAGCCAAGTCTGATGCATATCAGCATCAGTTGTACAAATTTTAAAGATATTCATTCTGTCTGCTTTTTGTCAAATTTTGTGAAATGTACTCTATTCAACAGTCCTGAAGAAGTCAACTGAAGGTTTTTCTATTTTTAATAACACTGGCTTTGCTGTTGCTAGTAATATGGGCCATTTTTGAAAGCTGATCACCATCATATCTATAAATCTGAAAGTTCTTCCTGCCAGAATGCTTTATAACAAATTATCTTGAATTTCACATGCTGTTTTTGAGTTGTTTGAATGGTTTTAGCTATTTTTATTAATGATAATGATAATGATAATGATATTTGATGTGTGATCAGTATCATTTGAAACCAATTTGAAAAACCCTTCATGCCAAGATGATATGTGCCAAATTTGTTTTTGAAACAGCAATTAATGATTGATGCGCTATGACCCTGAAACACAAAGCATGACACACAAACTGATGCAAACCATAAACTCACTCATCCGTTTGGCCATATAAGCTCTGAAAGTGCAGTTAATTCCAATCCAGGGAGCACAATACCCAATTTACTAAATCCTTTTCTAAAGCTCTTTGACATGCCCATTTCATGACCTTTTCCTTCTTAAAGCCTTCATCACTGCAATTTGTGTTGTACCATAAGGTAATTCTCATGAAAATATGTCAGATTAAAAAATGATAACCTGTAGAGGAAACATTATTCCTTGTAGTAACTATGACTTGAGAAAAGGTTGCAAGACTGAATACATCAGAAATTGTCAAGATATATAACAGTTCATTAAATTATAATAATGATCAAAATGTTGATCAGATATGTGGATAGAGGTC